>APFE030731369.1:11620-34983 GCA_000404065.3 Pinus taeda
GGCTATGAGAAGTTTCTAATTTGGGTTTCTACATTAGGACTTATACATAACTTATTTGATGAAAATCTATAGTGAAATGTGATTTAATCACCGATGGTGATGACATTACATGCTCATAATGCAAGAAAGACTTAGAAATGTAGCATAGAATGGAGTGTGAATGCATTCATTAGGTCATGATAATGCAGGGGTAGCACTGATCTAGGGAATAGAAATCATAGTGAGTTACTATTTTATAGCTTTATTTGCAAGTGAGAATGGTTTCCTAAAATGGTTTAGTAATGGTTAAGGATACCACTGATCTAAGGAAAAGCCAATGTTAAGAGATCCTTGTAGAATCTAGTGCACAAGAAATAAGGAAACCTTTTAGAAATGACTTGTCATCTATGATCAATATGCAACTCACAATTGGCTATTGACATATTTTGATGTTGTTGGTTGCCAATAAAAAAATTCTCTTTGGAAGAAAATGAAATCTTTTTGGTAAGTTCATCTAGAAATTTTGTTATATTGCATATTGGAGAAAAGTATGGTAGGGTTTCTATCAGACTAATCAGGAAAATTAAATTCAAAAATCACCACCATCTCAATGATATGTAAGGAAGCTCAATCACCTATTAAAATAATCATCGAATATTACATATCTAAACAAGAACCCTATCCAATTATAATATTGGAATAAGTGACAAAAAAACATATAAATTGAAAGAGAATTGTATAGTTTCCATATTCTAGATTAATGGTGTTAACATAGTGTAATTCAAGTAGAACCTTTCAAGACCTTCCCAAATCAAGAAAAATCGCATCCCCAAAGCCCACGGGTGCCCTTAGCATCGGATAATACTAATGCGAGCTAGTGAGAAGATGTGGGCATATTGACCCAAGGATTTGAACTCCAAGGTTTACTTTTGGATGGGAAATCCTATAGGCCCATACTATGCTTTTCCAACCTTTGGCACATGGATACTTTGAATATCTAGAATAAAATGAAACAATGATACAAGAATAACCTAATCTATAGCATAAGGCAATGCATGGTACATCCCTGCAACCCTTTCTTTGTAGAACACAATTCTCTCTACTAAAACTGCAGGCTGCACATTTGAATAGTTGTTGACTCCTAGGAATATAATTACTCCATACAAAGCCCCAACGATGATAAAGAGATCATTTATGATGTCCCTGACATACACTAATTTAGTCGCTAGTTTCTAAGAAGATTCCATATCATACAAAATGAAAAGATCACACATTTTGCTGATTTTGGTATTCAAACAAAATGTTTTGGGTACTAATATGCCATATAAAGTTAAATTTAAGTACATATAATTTTGTGTCCAATTTCCAAAATATCTACAAAGAGAAAAGCACCTAATAGCATTATAATTGGGAATTTCCTAGTAAGTCCACCATGAATTCTACACACAGGATGTGAACTTACCAAAGAATGATTATGAATACTCGGTTTAGGCAACTCGCTGATTAGCAACTTACAATCCCGCATGTTGGACGACAAGTCCATATCAGCAATCGAAGTTCGACAGTTTCATAGGTGACAAGCATTAGGAAACCTCAGATCAACGAACGTTGATTGAGTTAAGTTGGGACAATGTATTCCTTTTCAAATCGTTGGGAAGGCCAAAAAGGAATTTACAAAGGAATTCACTAAACAAATAGGGTAGGAAATGTCTCTTTCTCTCTCATCCAGGCATGACACGTGGAGGCATGCGGTTGGGTTCGGTAATGACAGATGGTAGTCTGTGATCAGCTCTGGTGTGAAGTGGTAGGATATGATTGGTTCTGATAAGGGATATGTGGCTACTAACATCAGCATGACATCACGTTAAGGAGGGACACATGGTTGCTGATGTCATAATGATGTGACGGTAAGGAGGGACACGTGGCAGGAAATTTTGGTGTTTTGAGGTGGCCTAATGGGCCATATCCTGGTGACACCTGTCACAACTAAGGGGACACCATGTGGCAATAATGATGTCACAACGTCAATCAACGATTGACGATTTGTTGTTGTTCACATATAGGAAGCAAATGGAAATCCTCGATAAGAAGGCTTCGATAGTGTTAAGTGCTTGATTGTGCAATAAACACAAAACCAATGGTGCAGTGCTTAACAAAGGAAAAAGGCTCCTGACGCAATGGTGAAATACTTAGCTCCTCAGGTCATGGCACTCGGTCACCACCCTTGATCCTATGAAGTGAAATGCGAAAATGGGCAAGAACAAAAAAGTACAAGGATAATCAGAATTCATTGTTTGTTTATGAATAAAGTTCTGATAGAGGAAAAGCTCTGATAAAGTTCAATACAAAGGATAAAAAGCCCTCGATAAAATGCTAAAGGGCTTAGCGCCTTAAGTCTAAGCTTCTAGTCACAACATGTAGTCCTATAAGTGGAGATTCGATGAGGGATAAAAATAAAAAGGGCTTGACATAATCAGACGTCTGCAATAGATAGTTTCTTGGTGTTGCACCACAATGTAGCACTATGAAGCATTTCCTCTGATAAAGCACGGTACAGAGTACTGAAGGGCATATAGAGTAGCGAACTGTGTGAGTAAATGTTAAGGATATATTTGGTCTCTGGAATGAAGGTGGATTGTAAAATATGTATGATACAAATAAACAAGGAAAATTGTCCACAAAATGTCCATGCCTGAAGTAGAGAGAAGCCATGCTAGAGTGTTGTCAAGCCTTATGAGTGTTGAAGTGCATGGAGAGTCTCAGTGATCGGAGAGTTGTAGAGATATAGGACCGTTCCTACATTGAGTATGTAGGTATACTAACCAGTGAGAGAAAAAACAACAACATGGAGAGGCCATGCCTAAGAATAGTGCACAGTGATGCATGAAGACAGTGTGGTAGCATCAATAGTCTAGAAACATCGACAATGTGGAAACATTGATAGGGTGGAAACATTAATTGTGTGAATGGAAGAGGAACAAAACTCAGGTGCTATGATGAGCAAAGCAGGGGAATGAAGCATTATTGTGTGAGAGCCTTAGAGAAAAGTGATCTGTGTGAGTGCACTAATGTGAGAGGCTATGTAAGAGCCAATTATGCGGGTAGAGGCTGAGTGTGACTAAGCAGAAGAAAAGGAGACCCTAAGAGTAGTGAGTTGTGTATGAAAGGAAAGAGTAGCTTGTGTGTTGTGTGAACGTTCAAAGGAGCCTATGAGCTTCTGGGAGCAAAAGGCAGAGAATTGAGTCTCTGTTGTGTGAATTAAGCTTGAGAGAAGGCTGTGTGTTGTGGAGAGCAGAGAGGCGAAGAGCTGAGTGACTGTTGATGTTAAGAAAATTAGAGGGTTGCTAAATATTGCTGGAAAGAGTTGAAAAGTGCAGCAAAGGGAGATGAGAACAAAAGATGTTATCAAATAGAGTTTTTGCCAAACTACAGAGAATGACCAATTCTTATTTGAATGTGGGTTGGTGGATGTAATATAGGAAGTTGGTTCTTCCATCTCTAGTGGAGATTGAGAAGGCTTGGGGGACAATGCCTCCTATAGGTTGGGACTTACTTAAATCCAAGGAGCTACAAGTTTGTACTTGCAACAAACCCATGAGGTTGGTGCCTCACATGGTTCTTCTGGTAAGCTAGTCAGGTGTCTACAAATAAAGAGAGTTGGTGCTACCAAACAATCAAAGGGAGTTGGTGCTTCATGTGAGTGGGTGCTCACAAAATAAATTCATGTAATAGAGTAGGAGCTCTTATTTACATCAATAACAACAACAAGATTTGTGGTTTTTTCCTGAAAGGGTTTCCACGTGAAAAACTTGTGTGTAATGTGTATGATGCTTATGGTTTGTATGCTTGTGCATTGAACTAATGTTGCTACCACATTATATATTGCTACTAAAATATGGATGGATTTCAAGTTAAAAAGGAAAAGTAAATTGGCATAAAGAAGTTAAAATTAGCCATAATATTGATTCAACCCCCTATGAGTATTGATGTTTTTTTCCAACAATTGGTATCAGAGCTATGTTCCTTGAGAAATAGCTTAATCTCTAGAAGGTAGATCAAAAGGAAAAAATGGCTAATGATGTTTGACTAGCAGTAGAAGAAGTTTCATTATTAAATAGATCAAGCCATGAGATTTGGTATGAAATTTGGAAGGTTAGAATGCAAGGCTACTTGATGTCCTTAGATGGTGATATATGGCTCTCCATATTAAATGAAGAAAAGAACGAAAAATCCAAGGAGGTCATCCTGAAAGGACTAGCTAAGTCAGATGATGATAAACTAAAGAATTGTGAGTCAACAAAGGAAGTGTTGAATAGATTGCAATGTATGTATGGTGGAGATAGCCATGTGGCTCAAGAAGAGTTTGAGGAGCATTGTTGCTCAAACAATGAATCAGAAGTTGGAGAAGTTGTTGCCCATCACACTCTTGGCAGTGATGAATAAGTCTTGGAAGAGAGACCATGTTGTGCAGAAGGTATGATATTGCCTTGTGACAAATGTAAAGAAGCAGGTAATTCATTATCTAGATGTTCATGATAATCACTTGAAGATAGATATAACCATAAATATAGTAACTGTAATGAATATAGACCCATTCTAGTAGGAATAGAAAATAAGGGATCCTCATATGAAGAAGGAATAACCCTTAGACATGTGGAAGACTCCATGGACATAGAGACGAGCTTAGATCTCTGTGGTAACTAAGTTATCACCTCTGAAAGAGAAGAGAAGGATCTAAATGAAATTATATTTTCTATAAAGAAGTTGAAATATGCTCCAAAAGAGATCAAGGACCTATCACAAGAAAATCTCAAGCTAGAGGAGCAACTGGAAGTTTATGAGCTTGAGAATGAGAAGTTGAGAAAAACAATAGTCGAACTAATTTCTCAACAAGAAGATGCTTGCTGACTGATTGGGAGGTAAACCCATCAACTGAGTATAAAGGAGGCTTGTTGTGAAAGACTACAAACTGAGGTAGTCTCATTGAGACATGAATTAGCAAAGTAAAACAAAGAGTTGTCTCAGTATCAGAAGCTCGAGTGTTCCAACAACAACAATAGAAAGGTTGTTGGACAACAACAGAAACAAGAGAATAAATATGGAAAAATAAGAAGGAAAGGAAACTACAAGGAATAGTGCATGATAGCAATGCTTGTTGTCATAAAAGGCATGAGAAGAGCTAGCAAAGGACCTTCAGAGACAAGGTAACCTATTTCATCAAAATCATTTTCATGGTTTTTGCTTTTCTTGCAATAATTTTGGACATAAAGCCATAGACTATAGATAGCATGCAAGGAAACAAAATGTGTTGGGTAACAACAACCTAAGGATGCACAATAATGCTAGAAGATGGAAATTTGGCCATGATAGGAGTTTTGACCAAAGAGTTTTCAAAAGGAGTAACTCCTCCGCCCCATTCTTAGGCCAAATAAAACGCTATGATTGTGGAAAATTTGTCTCAAGAGAGATGGTTGGGGAAATGAGAAGCAACGTAATGACTCTTAGCATATACATGAAAATGTAGTAGCTTAGGGTTTGAAGACAAGGAAAAAGAATCAAGCAGAAAAAATATAGACTTATCTTCAGTGCTCTGTGTCAAAAGAGCAAGATCAAAAGAGGAGGAAGAAATCATTAGAATGATCCTCCTAATTTTGTGGAAGAACCCATTGAGACAAAGAATGGCTTCAAGAGGGTTTGGGTGTAGAAGGAGGAGTAGAACAAAAAATTTCCTCTACCCATGTGTAGCCAAGGGAGGACCCAAACAAGGGTAAATAAGAAGCAAGAGGGGAATGATTTTTTCAAGTCTTGACCTTTAAAGGTATATAGAAATAAAGGGGGTGATCTTCTCAGGGGGAGTAGATCTTCTGTTTCTCTTCAGTGAAGGAAGAGAAGGGCCTCAAGGGATGTCGAGTAAGTTAGATGCATGAGGTCGGGAAGATAAAAAATATGGCACATCTGATTGATGAAGGTGGAGTGCAACCAACATAAGAAGTACACAACAATATATTTTGTTGTGGGAAGAATAAGGGTTGCAATGGAAGTGTGGAATAACAGGAAACTCATGGTCTTGTTAGGTCCACGGGATAAATCCCCAAGAAAAGAGAGATAGCTTTGCAGGAGATCAGGGAACATTGGCTCAGGGGGGACTTCTTTGATAAGTAGTAGTAGGAAACAATGGACAACCTCAAAAATGAAGATTGCTGAGAAAATAAAAGGTTTGCATATTTGGTGAAATACTCTTATTTCATTTAAGTTGTAACTTTGATTATGATTAGCAGCCTTGTGTTCATGAAACACAATTGGTGTATGATTTTTCATGTCCCTTAACCCTCAATTGGTATTTATATGTCAATTGGTTGTGATGGGCTCATGTTGAGTAACCATGAGTGCAACTGGACATTTCTTTTTTAGATAGGAAACAACAGAGCTTTCCTGGTACAATGTTCCACTTCTATCATTTCTTTTGATGAAATTGGTATGAGATGTGAAGCAGTCAACATAGTATGAAAATGATCTCAAGGGGAGAAGTGGAGATGCTCAAGTAAAGTGAGCACAGTCTCAGAAAAAACAACAACAATGAAGAAGGGATAGCCAAAATATATCATTATATTTTTGTATTTACAGCAGCAGCAATACCATGCACAATTTAATGGGTATCAATATTTTTGATACAAAAGACGCATGAGGGGACAAACTGCTCAACCAGTAGCCATAAGTTGTGAAACAATGGAAGGAAAAATTAGAGGGAGTATATATTTAAGGGGAGCATATCACATTTTCCCAGTTTATGGAGTAGTAGAAGAAAACAAACCTGGAAGAGATGTCTCTGTGAGGCAGGATGCACATCTCAATAGCCAGACTCTAGTCCTCGTAATCAGTGAGAGCATGGGGAGAGAAAGGAAACTTGTAGATGCTTGCCATTGATGTCAAAGGGGGGAGAAAATTTTTGTATAATTTGTGATGCCAAGAAGGTCATTGTTGTCTCATGCCATGACATGTGTGGAAGTAGCTTGAGGTTTGGCCATCACTTGGAGAAAAGGATGGTGTGTTTCCATCAATGCCAAAGGGGGAGATTTTTGGATAGTTGGAATTATGTGCATGGCCAGTGGCCTTGAGAAGGCATCCTCAAGTGTGTTGGAATTTAAGTCAACGATCATCCTAAGGAGTTGTGTTGGGAATTTGGCTTCCCTAATGGTTGGTAGCAGAATTGGCATTGATGTCAACCAGATAGTTTGGTTGCTTCTTGCAGGAGATGCTGATAGTGATGGTTTAGGAGGAATCTCTTGGTAGTTGCAGGCTTCATGTAGAGAATAATTGTAGTAGAAGGCTTATTAGAGAAGATATAAAATGATGATTATAGTGATGGCCTAGGATGGAAGTCCGAGGTGCAGGCCTCATGCTAAAGACACACTGTGTGTGCGAGTCCTAGTTTTCTAGAGATTTTAGGATCAAAATATTGGAAGTGAGTTTGGAGCCATATTTTTAGGCAACATATGGGTTCAATGGCTAATCAGACTTCTTCCATTTGAAACTTTTCTAGAAGAGCTTTCCCACGGTATGCGGAAGTCCATAAATGGCCTTGTGGTTCAAACATTATGGCATGCTGAAGTTCAGGGTGAATAAAGCCTTAAGCAGGGAGGAAGATCGAAGATCAAGGTCCCGAATATCGAAAACCCTGAAAATCAGAGATTGAAGCATCGTAGGACTTAGAAGTAAGATTTCAGAGGTTTTAAGGAGCAACACACAACAAACACAAATCTCCAATCAACAATTAGCGATATCACATGACGGAGGTCCCGACATATCAACAATTGGAGGATTCAAGGTGCAGCACAACAACTAAGGAAATTCATTGATTTGCGACTTGTGATCCTGCATGTCGGAGGACAAGGCCATATCAGTGATCGACGTTTGATAGTTTCATAGGTGACCAACATTAGGAAACAACCTATCAACAAACGCTGATTGAGTTAAATAAGTCAAGACAATGCATTCTTTGTTAAATCGTGAAGAAGGCAAAAAAGGAATTTACAAAGGAATTCGGCCAAAAAAAAGGGTAGGTGAGGCCTCTTTCTCTCTCCTCTAGGAAAGACACATGAAGGCATCTAGTTGGGTTTGATAAGGACATATAACAGTCTCAAATGAGCTTCGATGTGTACAAGTGGTAGGATCTTATTGGTTTCGATAAGGGACACGTGGCAGGCAGTTTTTGTTTTTTAAGGTGGTCTAATGGACCATATCTTGGTGACACGTGTCACCACTCAGGAGACGTCACGTGGCGATGATGATGTCACATCGGCGATCGACGGTTTGTTGTTCCTGACATATAGGAAACAAGTGGAAATCCCTAATAAGAAGGCTCTGATAATGTTAAGCGCTTGATTGTGGAATAAACACAAAACCAATTTCATTATGATTAACAAAGGAAAAAGGCTCCTGACACAATGTTGAAAGACTTAGCACCTTAGGTCATGGCACTCAGTGATCGCCCTTGGTCCTATGAAGTAAAATTAGAAAAGGTGCCAGAATAAAAAGGGCCAAGGACAATCAAAATTCGCTATTTGTTTGTGAATAAAGTTCTGATATAGGAATATCTCAAATAAAGCACAATGAAAAGGAGAAAATTCCTCCAACACAATGTTAAAGGGCTTAGCACCTTAAGGCTAAGATTTTGGTCACAAAAATTGGTCCTAAAAGTGGATATTTGATGAGGGTTGAAAGAAAAGGGGCTTAACATAATCGAAGGTCAGAAATTGGCAATTTCTTGGTGTCGCACCATGATGTAGCAATGCAAAGTATTTCCTCTAATAAAGCATGGTACAAAGTATTGAAAGACATATAGAGTAGCAAGCTATGTGAGTAAATTTTTAGCATATGTTTGGTCTTAGAAATGAAGGTCGACTGTCGAAGATCTCTAATACAATGCAACAAGGAAAATGGTCTGCTGAATGTCCATGCCTGAAGTATAGAGAAGCCATGTTGGAGTGTTTTCAAGCTATGTGAGATTTTAAGTGCATCGAGAGTCTCAGCGATGGGAGAGCTAGAGATAGAGGATTGTGCCTGGGTTGAGTATGTAAGTGGAATAACCAGTGGCAGGTGCAACAGAAGAATGGAGAGTCCATGCCTAACTAAAGTTCGTAGTGATGAATGACGATAGCGTGGCAGCATCGATATTGTGGTAGCATCGACAATGTGGCAGCATTGACAGGGTGGAAGCATCGATTGTGTGAATGGCAGAGGAACAAAACTCAGGTGCTCTGAGGAGAAAATGAGGGGAATGCAACATTGTTGCATGAGAGCCTTAGACAAAAGTTCTCTGTGGGAGTGCCCTACTGTGTGAGGATGTGTAAGATCTAGTTCTATGTGTAAAGGCTACGTATGCCTAAGCATAAGAAAAAGAGACCTCGACATTAGTGAGATATGTGTTAAAGGCAAGAGTAGTGTATGTTGTGTATGAAAGGTTGTGAGCTACTCGTGTGTTGTGTGGAAGGATGAAGGAGCCTGTGAGCAGAAGACTAAGAGATGAGCCTGTGTTGTGTGAAGCAAAGACGAGAGTAGATTATGTGTTGTGGAGAACAGAGAGGCAAAGAGCTAAGTGACTGTTGATGTTAAGCGAATCAGAGGGCTACTGAGGATTGTTGCAAAGAGTTCAAAAGTGTAGTAGAGTGAGCTAAGAACAGAACATGTTATCAGGCAGAGTTTCTGCTAAACTATAGAGAACAACTAGTTGTTATTTGAACGTGGTTTGGTGCCTACAATATAGGAATTTTTTGCATCCATCTCTAATGGAACTTGAGAAGGCTTGGGGGTCGGTGCCTCCTACAAGTCAGGACTTTCTTAAATCAAAGGAGCTACAAGTTGGTACTTGCAAGAAACCCATGAGGTTGGTGCCTTACATGGTTCTTCTAGTAAGCTGGATAGGTGTCTACAAATAGAGAGAGTTGATGCTACCAAACAATCAAATGGAGTTGGTTCTTCCTATGATTTGGTGCTCACAAAATATATTTATGTAATAAAGTAGGAGCTCTTATTTACATCAATAACAATAACAATATTTTTGGTTTTTCCCGAAAAGGTTTCCACATGAAAAACCTGTGTCTAATGTGTATGATGCTTATGGTTTATACATTTTTTTGTTGATTTAATGTTGCTTCCACATTATATATTTTTGTTGGATATATGGATGGATGTCAAGTTAAAAAGGAAAAGTAAATTGGCATAAAGAAGTTAAAATTATCCATAATACTAATTCACCCCCGTTTTAGTATTAATATTGTTTCCAACAATAATATATTAATTTCCTTTTTCCCTCTAACTCTTTATCACCCCACAACCTATTCCTAAATTTGGAAGTAATAACATTTTTAATAATATCCTTATCCTTCAAGATTATCTCCTCCTTTTCCCCCCAATGGTCTAGCCAAGACTGGGCATCCTTATGCCATCATCACTTGAGTTGAAGGTGGGGGTTTTGGCTAGAGTTGGACGAAATTTTAGGAAACCTCTTCACTTCCATATTGAATAACTTCTTATTCTACATGAGATACCTATTTATAGCCATGATTTCAATGGGGAAAAGGCTAGCTTCAGTCAAGAGGATATGGTAGGGAGTATTTCCTTTAATCTTGATGTTGTAGGTTGTAAATTATTTTTTGGTCTACTCAATCTTCCTCGACGAATCTCCAGATATACTGTAACCCCAAACCTCACATACATATAAAACTAGAGGGGTGGTGTTCATCCCAAAGAGTCTTTTTTAATTACAAATCCAAAAATAGGCTGACTTACAATTGTTTTCAATCCCATAGTAAGTTTTCCATCCTCCATTTATCCTTTTCTCAATTCTATAATTCAAATTAAATTGTTGATGGATGTTGATTCCAAGATATTTGTATAAAGGAACATTTTCTAGGTAGTTATTGTCACAAATGAAATTATCATAGGTGATCTTTTTGGATTTAATTATCATGATGTTAGACTTGTCATTATTGATAATCATACCCATCTTGGAGCAAAGACTTGGAGGATTCTTAGTTGCTTCATGATACTGTCATGGATTCATTTCAAAAGAACAATATCTTTAGAATTAAGGAGAAGAGTTGTGACCATACCAGTAATGGTGTGGCCACCATACCTTGTAGCTTCCAAACATTCTTCTAGCTTATCAATTTATATACCAAAAAGGGTAGGGAATAAGGGACACCCTTGCTTGACTCCAGTATTGCATTTAATTTCTTGAAACCAACCCTCGATGGTCTTAAGCTTGGAAATAACATTCTCTTATAGTCGAGTATTAACAACATGCTCGGTGCAGTATATGGCATATTAATGGGCCAACATTTAATTTTCAATATGGGATTTCGTAAACTTTGATGCACAACACTAGAAACGCTATAGAGAGCCCCTAACAACCTGCAAATCAAATTCTAGTCTAATTTTCACATCAATCCAAACAAATTAATTTGAATCTTACACTTCAAAGAAAACTTGAGAAAGCAAAAAATCCAATCCTGCAATCCATAAAAAATTGTAAGAAAACCTTAATGACATAATAGCAAACCATAATTATTAATCGATTGGAAACAAGCCCAACCTTTTGACAATTTAAAGAGAAAACCCCTCTATTAAATCAATCTGGAAACCAATGCATAAACTCCCAACTCAATTTCTAAAATAAAAGCACACTAATCAGTTTGGGTATTGGCTAATTTACTCATTAATTTATCAATAAAACTAAGTTTACAATTTTTTTCTTATACTTTAGTTCTTGCACTGGGAAATTAGAGTAAGTTTATTTTTTGTGTTATATCAATTATGTTTCCTGTACCAAAATAACCCCGTTCTCGTAGTAGAATGATCATATTCTCATACTCAGAACAAGTCTATTCCTATACTGGAACAATCATATTCTCATACTTAGAACAAGTCTATTCCTTCACTAGAACAATCCTATTCTCGTACTCAGAACAAGTATGTTCTTATACTCGTATGGCTTTGTTTCTGTACCAAAATATATTTACACTCCACAACCTTGCATCCCTTAACCTATAAATCAAAACATTGTGTTTTCAAGCATGCAATCAAAAAGTGTAGAAATGAAATCTTCAACTCAAGCGATAACAAAAGAAATCCCAAATCAAATGAAAATTACAATTCAAGAATATTAATTGCGAAAGTGAAAGGAAATTTTCATTAATATTAGTGCAAACAGTAAACTCCTGCGTTTGAATAAAATATCAACACTTAAAATATTCTTTACGTATATCCTACCTAAACATTTGTCATTGTGTTGAATATATCTTATGTATAAACGAATTCAATCATTAAATAAAATATGCATCTTACCATCTTGAATAGGAAAAGTGATAGTAAATGATTCTTGTACTTAAAATTTAGTTTACAGATATTTATCAAAGCAAGGATTACTATTTAAACTCAATGATTTACACAGGAGGATTAACACCATTACATAGTTACAATATATGTTCTTTGATTAGAGTATGTTTGTTGTAAAGAAATAGATCTTTAAATAAAACTTATATGATCAAACCCTAACCATTATTCCAAAAATGATTCAAGAGGAAGCTTCTCACATACAAGACATATTGTTGTGTTTTAAGAAAGTATAAAAAATTCTTTAATAGAAATAAAAACACACTCAACACATGCAAGCCCTCAAATATAAGATCACTCGGTGAAGGCAAAATAAACACAAGAGCAATATCAATCCTACACACTCACCATTAAGAAGTGACCTTCACAACACTCACTTCTTGTACTTAATATACAATATAATAACAATGGGAGAATGAGTTGGGTTGGCTGGGCCCTAGCTAACCAAAGTGATTTCCTTTAAGGAAAACACTTAGTCCATGAGAGAAATATTAACATTACAAGAAATAGATAGAATAGATGCGTAAACCTAGCATTGATGCTTGTTATTAATGGAAATTTTAGTCCTTATACATTTAGAGCTCCATAGTCTAGTTCCAAATTGATATTAGGAAGGGGAAGGCCCCCAACACTATCTTAGCAGCATGAGAGTACAATGGATGGCTTACTGTCCTCCCTACAGAGCCATGATTTGGCTTTTATATAATTTACAATTACATGACAGGATTTGAACAAGCCAAACCAAGCACAAACTGAATGAGAGCGGATCATAACAGCTTCCCATCCAAAGATTAGAATAATTATCTGATCAAGGAGATGGAAATCTAATATGTAATTTCCATTTGTTTGCAAATATGGGCATATTTTGGAATTCTTGAAGAAACAACATTTTTATAAAACTACCTCAAATATCCTTGTATATCTCTTAGTCCAATGCGAAATTTGGAAAACATTTTGGAGGAAATCTAGTTTGTCATGTTTTCAACAACAACTTCTCTTGGAATTTTCTGAATCAGTTCCATTACATGGGAAATCATGCACAAAGTGGATTGCTTGGCTACTTTTGCAAATATTAGATTTACCTGGTTTTCTATAAATCTGCCTCATAGACCCCTTTGGATCTCCCAAAGGGTGGTGAATTTTGGATAATAATCCATGCTTTACTCAATTTCCTATACTGGGATAAAAACCCATGTTCCTTAATTTTTATATTCGACTTTGTTTGCACGCAAAGATAGTAGGAAGTTGGTCATTTGAAAGCTGATGCGAATTTGGGGTTGAAGCATTAATTATTCCCTAAAAATCCATATGTACGGCCCGGGTGCATTCTGAGTGATGTGGAGGTGTTTAAACAACATTTTGAATAAAAACCTTTCCCGTATTTTCTCAAAAATGTGCCGATGTATGAAAGCCCCAAATTAGTTAATCTCTAATGCAAGAATGTTGCTCTTTAGTGTAGGAACATGTCAATGAAAGATAAGTCCACCTCAAACTACAAAAAAGGATTCAAGATCATTCCAAATGCATGTGTGTACTACCAACTAGCATTTCCCTTCGTGCCAAGCTTGAATAATGAGGTGCTCCACATATACTTGGTGCAAGATCCCTATGTGATGCAAGAACAAGACAATCTACATTAACAACATTTTAATGAGAATTAATCCTAGAAATATATGTAACAAAGGTATTTTTACATAAAATACAACCCAAACGCAAATCTTCGTTATTAAACTAAAAGAATGTAGAAGAGTTCATAAATCGGTAAAACAAGGGCATCATATGAATAAAAAATGTGCATTAAGTATAACAATTCTGGGGTCTGACACATCCCTCAACTCAATAGGAACCATTATCTCTTCTAGACTTTTCCATAGCGTTTCCCTAGGAGGAATGTTAAAAAAATTTCCAAAGTCAACAAAACAACATGAGATCGATTTTATTTTTTGGCATTCCCATATAAGTAACAAGATGATCCACCATTGAGTGATGTCTCTTAAACCCAACTTTCCCTTTAGCCCTTTTAATCTGGCTTTCAAGCCGAAAGCTAATATTGTTTTCCAAAATAACTGTATACAACTTGACTAAAATGTGCCTAATTATAATGATCTTAAAATCAATTCAATATGATATATAATAAATCTTTTAAATATTATTATTTTTGCACTATTTTTATAAAGATTACATATATATATGTATTAAATAAAAACTTTTTTTAAATTTTCTCATATCTTTTTAAATTTATTAATAGTTTTTCCAACTTCTTTACACTAATACAAAATTTGAAAGGACAATGTTCCCTTCGTATCATATTTCATATTTTTGTAAACCATAAAAGTATGTCTCTTTTAATATTTTGTTTATATGTAAATACAAAATGTTTGGAAAAAGTTGAAATAATGGGTGGAATGATAGCGGGAACATTTTGTATTTCTATGTAGGACTTGTTCATTTTTTATGATTTTATAAAAATTTACGTTAAAATAATAAAAACTTTATTTTCTAAATTTTATAAATTAAAATTTAAAATTACATATCCTTGCATTGAATTTTTTAGGTAAACTCATTGATTAGGTTAAAATGAAAATATTATATAAAAATAATATAGCAAAATGTCGTACTCTTTTACTTATTAAATAATATTGTAATTAAAGTTAACTAAAACATGGTTTACCGTTAATTATAATGCTTATTAAAAATCGTAAAATCCCATATGCATTGCACTCAATGAGTTAAAATATAGATATATATTAATCAAAATTTTATTTAATTAAAATTTTAAACTAACAATTTTGTGTGTATTAACCAATATAAGAAATCAAAATTAACATTAATTTTAATAACTTATATTGATATTTTTTTACATTTATATTATTTATATTGATATTTAATTTAATAGTTTAAAAAAAGATAATAAATTTTTCAATTTATTAAATAAATATAAAATTTATTATAAATAATTATAATAAAATAATTAATGATATTAATAATTATGTCTTATTATGGGATCTTTAATAACTTCACTTTCTCTTAGTTACTATGTTTTGCTAGTTTTATTTCTTTTTTGTTTAACTTTTTTATTTTGATTTTTTTTCAATTTAAAATGACTGTATTATTATATTAAAAAACACAACACACAACACACACAATATATATATATATATATGAAAGTGTATATGCTGTATTTTTAAATTTTATGTGATGGCATTTAGCAATACAACATTTTATTAATTATTTTATTTTTGTGATGAAATTTTTATCTTTATTATTTTTTAGTTTAATTAAGTTATATTTAAGTTAAGCAGTACTGTTTGAAAAGCGTTGGTATTAGCTAATGCATAACGTTCTAAATTCTTTACTAGAAAGCATGACACCTCTTTTTTTAATTCATGTCCTTGATTACGTTATATACAACTCTAATATCAAAATTGGTTCATTATAAACCATATGTTGCCTTGGATGCATGGCCATAGTGTTAGGAAGCCAAGCAAAGGGCAAGTTGACTATCTTTGTGATGCCAGGGTAAATATAAAACTACAATATTTACTCGGATGAAAAGGATAAAATGAAAATCTATTTTGGTTCCAAAGTGATATTGTCCAAACACACCTACAATCATAAGATCATTGTAGTGATTTATGAGAAGATAGTTAGCAGCATATCAACTATTAAAAATCATGTCTTAACTATTATTATTGAATAGGTTTTGGTGAGATGCCTCAAGAAACACAAGAAAGGGATTACATCACAAAGAGCGGGCTTCCTTTAGTTTAAGTATCAGGTCCGAGGGTTATCTATATTGCCAAAACAACCTAGAATTGAGACCCATCCTGATCTGTTTGAAAATTATGCCTTGCGCGTGAGGCAACTCATAGACACAAAGGAACTCTAGTGAATGGCTTGACACTGTATCAACCTATTGTAGGGAAAATCTAACACCCCCCATTTTTGACTTATTTACTTCAAATAATGGGGATCCTTTCCATTGATTTTTGGTTAAATCACTTTTTTAATATTTTCTTTTGGTTAAGTGTCCTACAATTTTGCTATTTTTTTTCATCAGATTTCTATTTTGATCACTTCATTGAGTTTTAATTTTCACTAGCTTTCCATCGGTACTTATTTCGTCTCATTTGGTTACATGGTTCACAAATGGTGGTTATCTGAAGTTTGATAATTTTTACTTTCTCGGTTAAAAAATGTACAAAACACCCAGCCAAATTGTAGAATAGTTAAAAAATGATTTTTTGGGTTCTCGGTAATTTATTCCAATTCCTAGTTCTAAAAGAAATTACCAAACTATAAATCTCAAAATTGCAAAGTTGGTGTAGCTTATTTTGTAGAATTTTAATTTCACTCCAAGTGGACCTCACTTCACCTCACCTCCTCCCTTCCAAAATAAAAATTCTAATATTAAAATGCTCTGAAACAAAACCTCCAATTTTGAAAGCTCCGATTTAAAATTTTCGATTTTAAAAGCATCAATTTAAAATCTCTGATTTTTCGATATCGAAACATCGGTGTATTGGAGTTTTCATTTCATGCCCCTTTTAAAACTTGTGATATCACAAAAGCCTCCCAGCTCCAATTTTAAGTCTCATATCGTGACCAAAAAGTTTTATTATAAGGTTTCGTTTCCCTTATAACTCCAACTCCTCCATCATTCCTACCTCACTCCACCTCACACATATACTAAATCCCACCTGCTTCATACTACTTCAAAAGCCATGCATCATTTAAGATTTTGGTTTTAAAATCTTGAATTAGCATGGTTCAGTTAATATGAATATATTATATTTTTATTATAATTATATTATATTATAATCATAGTTTAATATTATAATTTTAAAATAATCTTATAGTGAAGATCAGGACCCTCGAGGATCATCGATGGTTGTTAACCTAGACAGTCCCTTCAGCCCCTTTGGCGGCCGCCATTGGTGCACCTTACCCTGGACAAGTTGCGCTTCTCGCCTTCCCCCATGACGGAGTTGAAATCGAGTCACGCAACTCTCTCATTCAAAGACACGGTTACTAGTCGCCCCCAGATCAAGAATCATTCTTCACCAAATTGACCTCCAACACTGCCTTTCGCTCCATGGGAGAGATTCCCGAAAATAGAGAAACCGGGCTTGAGAAAGGAAAAAGAAAAGAGATGCATGCAGCAAAAGGAACTACCTCTGCTAGCCCCTCTTCCACCAAGGACAACACCGCAAATGGTAAGGGTCAGCAGGAAGAAGAAAGGAAAAAACAAGGAACAACTGCAACCCCATAGCTAATAAAATTTTAGAGCTAGAAATCCAAGACTCAGGAGTGGCGATCTACAGAGAATATACATGCAAGAACACGTAGTCATTTGCAAATTCATGGGCATTTGGCTGACAAAAAAAGCCCTGAAATGGTGGATACAAAGTAAATGGACACCTAGGGGGGAAATCAAACTCGAGCTGGGTTCCAAATGATTCTTCACAGTAATCTTCGACCTCTTAGAAGTTAGAGACATAATCTTTGAAGGAGGTCCTTATTTCTTCAACTCAGCAGGCCTATACATGAGATTTTGGAAAGACAACTTCAGACCAGAGAAGGATGACTTCGCAAGAGTACCATTCTGGGTGTGGCTCTACTCCTTTTCAGTAGACTACTGGGCTCCCTCGGTCCTAAAAAGCATAGGAGGCTAGATGGGGGAGTATATAAAAATGTCTCAAGCAACTAGAAATGCACACTACATTTCCTATGCCAAAATATTTGTGTATATAGATGTCTCCCGAACCCTCCTAGACGCCATAAAATTAATTTTCAGGGACGAAGTCTGGCTACAAATTATAGATTATGAACACATCCCCTTCAGGTGTAGGAAGTGTCATGAACACAACCATCTCTTTAAAGATTGTCCTATAAATAACCCCCCTCAAAATATGGATCAGGAAATCAAGAAAAAGGATAGTGGAGGATACACGAGAGTCAACTCTAGGAACAAGAACAATAGGAAAAAACCAATCCAAAAAGGGGCAACAAACTACGGAAAATCAGAACCAATTTGGTGCCCTGCTCAACATACAAGAAAAATTAGATCCAAAGTACCCAACAAGAGATGAAGTAGGAGAAGACAAGCAAAACAAAACAAACAGGGAACAAGGGGATAGAGATGCATATCATAGCAACAGGGAAAATGAGCACTCACAAGAGGATACTGAAATGAAACAAATAGTGATTGAGGAAACACTAGAGGAGAGTGCCATAGAAGAAGCACTGAAAGGGGTATACCTAGCATCCATTGCAGAAGAATGGAAGATAAATGGAATACATGCAATCCCATAACATCAAATTCAAAAAATAGAAGAGGCTTACCTACTTCAAGAAGAACTAAAACACAAATTAGTCCACCCCTCACGGGACAACAACGCATCAAAAGGCATCATGGAAAAAATTCCAGCAAGACTGTACAACCCCAAAGGACCAAGCAGAAAAAGACCACCAACTAACTCCTCCAAGAACTAGCTACCAAGCTCATAAATGAAGGAAAGGTCAAATCTCTGGCCCTAACCCCCTCTCCTTACTTATGAATTGCATTTCTTGGAATATACAAGGACTAAATGGTCCTGGAAAGAAACGAATCCTGAAAAAACGAATCCTGTCTTATAATCCTGACATCCTCTTTATTCAGGAAACCAAACTGGATTTGGCTCACTCTACTCTCCTTAAAAAATATTGCTTCAAGCCTTACAAATACTTAGCCAACTCGACCATAGGTTTTGTGAGAGGAATCATGACCTTATGGAAAAATTTGAAGTTGGACTTCATCTCCGCATTAGCCACCCACCACTCCATTACTTGTGTCCTGAGAATCATTGATACTAATGATTGTATGTTTTAAGCCTGTACAGAAATTACCTGCATAGAAATTCTAAAATACAGAAAATAAATAATACGAGAGCATAACACATAAAACACATATACACAAATATTTTCTCCTAGATCCCAAAACCAGGACTACAATCTTGATTTTTCATTATGTTCCTTTCAATGTTACAATACATATTTATACATTCCAAAGCATCAAATACCATGGACCGAAAAACATCATGTCCAAAACTATGGACTGAAAACCATCACGTCCAAAGACATGTGCGAAAAATCATGCACAAAACCATAGGTAGGTCCACCCAACCTAATATAGGGTCCAAAAACAAAATTTTCTGGGGCGCTACCCCAGACCCCATTGAGTGGGGTTACCTAAACCCCTCAAAACCCACTGTGACCCCCCCCCCCACTATGCAGTCGACACAACGAAGGGGGGGCTCCGACCCCCCTCTAACCCCACGGTTAACTATGTGGGCTAGTCGTGGAAAGAATATAACAAAACCCACCATTCTCCCACTTGTTGTTTTCTTTCCATAGGGGGCCACAAGAGAGCTTAGTCATTTATCCAACCCTGCAACGCCCATTGTTTCTCTACACCAAGAGGACTTCTCAGAGCTCACAAATTCTATCAATGCATCTGTAGTATTCTTCAAAGTGTCCACTTTTACCAGCAACACCTTTTTGTCTTCTATCATATCCCTCACAAAGTGATACTGCACTTCAATGTGCTTTGTCTTTGAATGATATGTAGGGTTCTTTGCCAAGAAAATTTCACTTTTGCTGTCACAGTCTATCCTTATAGCTCCCTGTACTAACCCCATACTTGAACACAATCTCTAAAACCAAATTGCTTCCTTTCTTGCATGAGTGGCTGCCATGTATTTTGCCTCTGTAGTTGATAATGCCACTACAAATTGTTTCTTACTCATCCAAATGACTGCACCTCCAAATAGGTTAAACACATACCCACTTGTAGATCTTCTCTGATCTAGATCTCTAGCCCAGTCTATATCAACAAAGCCATGAATATCCAACACTCTGTCCAATCTTGGTCTTCCTTGGTAGCACAAACCATAATCACTAGTGCCACGCAAATACCTGAAAACCCGTTTCAGTGTTGTCCAGTGCTCCTTCCTTGGTTTTGACATAAACCTGCTCAATACTCCCATTGCATGTGCAATGTCTGGTCTAGTATAGACCATCGCATACATCAAGCTACCGACTACACTTGCATATGGAACACGGGACATGTCATCTTCCTCTTCTTGTGTCTTGGAACACTATTTAGTAGAAAACTTTACACTTACATGAATAAGAACCTTCACCAGTTTACTATCCTCAATATTAAACCTCTGCAATATTGTCTCGACATACTTCCTTTGGTTTAACCAGAGTTTCCTCTTTGTCCGATCTCTTTTAATTTCCATGCTCAAATTATAGTTTGCAACACACCCAGATCTTTCATGTCGAATTTGGAGGACAATTGGGTCTTCAAATCCTGGATAATTTCTTTGTCATTTCCAACCAACAACATATCATCCACATACAAGACCAGATAAATAACACGGTCACCAATTAATTTAAAATATGCACAATGATCTGCTTTGCTTCTGGTGAAGCCAAGTCCCCGTATAAATGTATCAAATTTCTGATACCACATCCTTGGTGACTGTTTTAACCCATACAGAGACTTCTTTAATTTGCATACCAGTTCTTTCTTAACCTTCACTGCAAAACCTTCAGGTTGCTTCATGTAGATCTTCTCTTCCAAATCCCCATGAAGAAATGTTTTCTTCACATCCATCTGTTCTACCTCAAAATCAAAAGTAGCAGCAACAGATAAAAGTAATCTAATAGAAGTTACCTTGGCAACAGGAGGAAAAAATCACCAAAATCAATTCCCGGCACCTGGGAAACCTTTTGTAACAACCGAGCTTTGTATTTCTCCACCTTTCCTTCTGCATTTGTCTTCTTCTTGAACACCCATTTGTTGCCAATGGGTTTCCTTCTAGCCGGAAACTCCACCAGATCCCAAGCCTGATTTTTGTGCAAAGATGCCATTTCATCAACCATGGCCTCTTTCTAGAGTTTGCAATCCTCTGAATATACTGCTTGCTTCACAATTCTGGGATCATCGTCGGTAATAGATAAAGAAAAAATTGAATAGAAAGTAGATGGATTATACCTTTTTGGCTGCCTTCTTTGTCGAACCGATCTTCTCACACCCGTAGTTTGTGGCTCTTCATCTTCTGATTCCTCCTCTATTGTAGAGTCTCATTCTTCGTCCTTAAGCTTAAACTCTATCTTCTCAGGTTCCTTTGGTTGGACTTCATGTTTAATAACATCTTTTACCTCTCTGAGCACCACATCTCGGCTATACACAACCTTCCTTGTTATTGGGTTCCAAAGCTTATAACCCTTTAAACCATCCTTATACCCAATAAAGATGCACTTTTCAGATTTACTATCCAACTTGGTTCATTTCTCCTTTAGAACATGTACATATGCATCACATCCAAATACCCTCAGATGTGAAACAGAGGGTTTATTACTAGTCCATACCTCTTATGGAGTCTTATCCTCCAACACTGATGAAGGTGATCTGTTGACCAGGTAACATGCTGTCTCCACCACCTCTACCCAGAATTCCTGTCCTAACCTGGCACCACTGAGCATGCTTCTTGCCCTTTCCATCAACGTCTTGTTCATTCTTTTTGCAACTCCATTTTGCTGATGTGTATATGGAGTAGTCTTCTGCCATGCTATACCACACTTCTTATAGAATTATTCAAATTCCTTAATGCAAAACTCTCCACCGTTATCTGTCCTCAACACCTTTATCTTCTTCTCTGTCTGGTTTTCCACCAGAGCCATATATTCATTAAACCTGTCAAAGAATTCAGATTTCTTCTTAAGGAAATATATCCATGTATTCCTTGAGAAGTCATCTATAAATAATACATAGCAAACAAACTTAGCGAGTGATGGAACCTTCACAGGTCCAAACACATCACTGTGCACAAGATCTAATATATGTTTCGCCCTCTTACCACCAGAGGGGAAACTCACCCGATTCTGCTTCCCATATACACAATTTTCACAGAAATCAAAATACAGAGAGCTATTAATAATACCTTCTACCATACCTTTACCATGAAGTATTCGAAGGCCCTTCTCTCCAATATATCCAAGCCTTTGATGCCACAACATGGTCTTCTCTCCAGAGACCACTAGATTTTCTGCTTCACTTTCAGGAACCACATAACTATGGCACCCGTCAATAACAGTGCTACCTTGCAGCTTGTACAGAGTTCCAATCTGAACTCCTCGCATCAATACCAGTTCTCCCCGAACCATTTTGCAGGTATCCTTCTCGAACACTAATTTTACACCTGCATCATCCAGCTTGCTTATGGAGATCAAATTTCTGGCCAATGCAGGAATATGCAGAACACCTGGAAGTGTTCTAACCCTTCCACCTTACAACTTCAACTTTTCTTTTCTGCGACCGAAAATTCTAGCCTTCCTGTCATCCCCCAAGAAGACATCACCACTATCATATTTCTCATACTCGCAGAACCACTCTCTATGGGGAGTGAAGTGAAAGGATGCACCTGAGTCAATCAACCATGTCTCATGATCTACATGTGTACTTGAAGAAGCCATGTACACATCCCCACCTTCATCGGAGGTGGTTTTCACCTCTGTAGAAGGAGCATCATCAGATCCCTTTCCTTTGTCAGGAGCTTTAGATTTACAATCCCTTTTGTAGTGCCCTTCCTTTCTGCATTTCCAGCACACCACCTTTACACGTTTTCCTAGAGATTTATATCTCCCTCTAGATTTAGATTTCCCACTCGATGACTTATTTTTGTTTTTGTTCTGGGACCATCCTCGTACAGACAAGGCATCACCATTTTGGCTCTCCATATTTTTCCGTCTCATCTCCTCTGTCAGCAAGGATGAGATTATTTCATCAAATTGCAAGGTAGTTGCATTGCTACCTATTGCAACAACCAGACTACACTACAACAAATCCTGTGATTAGCATCCTTTTTTACTTCTTTTTTTGCATCTAGAGCCCATTTTTGGTGCTATTTGCATCCATTTATCAAATATGGTGCAAAACTTGA
>APFE030731379.1:5156-18549 GCA_000404065.3 Pinus taeda
AGAAGAAACTCAAATGGAACTTAGAATGAATTTTCAAAAATATATTTATATTTATATAGGAAGTGATAGAAAATCACAAATGTGTTTGTTGGATTTTTTTGTAGTTATTGCAATAGCATTGAAGTCCTAGTAGTAAGGTTTAAGAGAGATTTTGTTAAAAATTTATCATTATAACTTAGGAATATTTTATTTAAATAATGACAATAATTTTTTAAAAAACTTGAGGAAACATTGTAAATTATTTTCAAAAATTACACATTAATTAAAAGGCAAACATGAGTTTGATATGTTTACTTAGAAATGAAATTTTCATAAATATTGAGATTTGATATGCGCACTATTATGACATTTGGTGGCATATAATTTTTATTTTTTATTTTTATAAATAATGCAATTTCATAATTATTGAGAAAATTTGATATATGTTTATATTATGAACTTGGTGGCATACATTTTTATTTTTGTTTTGATTTTTAATTTTTATTTAAATAATGAAATTTTGAAATATTGAGATTATGTGCCATACTATTTGACACTTGATAGCATATAAAAAAATATTTTTGTTTTTAAATAATTTTTATTTCTAACAACTATATTTAAAATCTCATAAATTAGTCACGTTCATTACCATAAAAATAAAAATTCAAATTTAAAAAAATATTTCAAATATTCAATTTAATAATTATTTTTTAAAAAAATTCTAATGAATTTATAAAATCTTTTTAAAATTTCCCAGACTAATTGAAAATCAAAATATTTCAATTATAAAATAATTAAAATATAACCCGCCATAAAAGGAAAAAACACTCTTCTTGATATAAATTAATTATAAATTTGATGGAAGGACGTAATATAACATGAGGGCCACTAACATTACCATCATTTTTACTTTAGGTGGCATATCCTACTTCCTAATAAATCTTATCCCTAAGTATGAGTGCGTTTCTATCTTTATATCGTAATAATTTCTTTATTATGTTCATCGATTCGGTTAAGGGAGAAAGGATTATCAAAGATGTATGAGAAGATGTAATTTTTATTTAGAGCTATATTGTATTTAAGTGTTTTAATATTTAAGTTTTTTTTAATGTTAATTTATTTTATAGATTAAAAAAAATTATGGAGGAAAATTATATTTAATTTTTATTTTTTTATTTTTTAAATATGATAAATTTGGAATTAAAATATTTATTTATTTTTTATTAATATTTTATTAATGATTATTTTTATTTAAAATATAATTTATAATTTATAATTATTTTAAGTTGATTAATAAATTATTTGTTATTTTGATTTATTTATTATTGATATTTTATTAATGGCTATGTTTTTTTGTGAGTTTTAATAGTACAATTGGTTTAGCAAGGCGATCCAGGATCAAACTTTATGGAGGTTGTTGCGTTCTCATGGAGGTTGTTGTTCTTGCTTAGGGTTGGTGTGGCCCAGGCCAGATGTGATCCTCATGTGATTTTGACGTTTAGATGCTGATGTGATCCCCATGTTATTTTGACAGCTTAGATGCCCCTGAGTCCCGATTTTTCAACCCATGGGTCAAGCCTAGATAAACACGGATAAATTGGCAAAACAAATGGTTATGCTTCCTCCAAAATGATGCAGGAGCATCTAACTAGGGCACCATGACCGGGTGTCGGTCTCCGCCAAGATGGAAGTTGTCTTAACAAGTTGTTGTTTTTTTTTTTGTTAGTTTGTTAAAGTAGGATGTAAGTTCTTGTTTTACTTTTAATTTCAATACTAGTTAATGGACGTTTTGGTCGGTTAGGGTCATTAGGTTGTTTGTCTTTAAACAATAGAGATTTAATAATTGTTCTGTCATTCTGAAGAAAAAAAAAAAAAAAACCCTTGTCATAGAGCAGAACCGAATACAAACATCATTATGTAACTAAATAGAATTATAACTGACAAATAGTAACTGTACAGTTCAAGTAACTATGAACAGAGACTACAAATGTACATGAAAAATCCATTGAAAGGGTTCAACATTTTTCTGGCATTCAAGTAATATTAATAATAGAACAGACAATTCGAATCCATCTGTGTATCTACTATATTTTTCGTTTTGCTTCCTAATTCACCAAACATCAGAGTAAACGATACAATGCTCACAGAAAAATTTGTTTAATTCTTTTGTTTTTTCTGAGCGACAGTCCACACAGCGAGACAGAAATGCAAATGCCAGAACAAGGGTTTGTATTTCCATAGAAGAAAGCAGCATTGACTAAATAGGAGCGAAAATAGACAGATAAACGGGACAAGTAAAGCACATACAGGCCATACAATATCTTTTAACTCTGAAATCGACCACCAGGACAAATTATCAGAACAACCACAAAATTTCCTGTTCGTGGAAAAGCATTATAAACACAGTGGCAAATCAACAATTGAAATTCGAAGGCGTTGAAACCGGATTGAAGAAGCGATAGTCAACTCACCATCTTTAAAACTAAGGTAAATCGGAACCAATGTCTTCCTAAAAGTTTTCCTTTAAATTATAACATGAAATGTATACAGACATATAACAGAATTCCAAAATAGTACACGGATAGTCATATAAGCTGACGGTCGACAAACCCTAGGTGAGGGTTTTGGGAAACGGTTCCCACACATTAAAAGTTACAGCCAACAATCACAGTAACGTGAAATCCTACGATAAAAAAACGACCTAGACACTGGCTACAGCCGAGAGCCACATTGACCACGCATTGAGGGAAAACAAACCCTCATACTCACAGGCCTGTTCTAAAAAATAAAAGACTGAAAACTAGTTACATTGGTAGAGCCTACCAGGTAGAGACCGGCGTGTTCATTCCAAGTATAACCGACCGCAAACCCCAACACCTGCAAAGGAGCCAACACACAGTTGTTAGCGCAAATTGACAAATAAAAACAAAAACACAGTACACGAATGCAAATAGACGAGAGATACATTGTTCATACTTGAAGGGTTTGCAGCAAGAAAGGAGGGCAAACCTCTAACCCACGAATTCCAACCAATGATTGAGACAAAGTAGCGGCTACCTTAGGAATAAAAGAATGAAAGAGGCAAATTGAATCATGGATAAAAGAGGCTACCTACATTGAAGCCAAAGACCAGAGAGCGCCACTATTTCGAGACTTGAATGCATACCAACCACTGAGTTTCTCAAGCAAGACAACCTCTTACCAGAACTCGAGCTTATGGAACAAATACTGGTTGAGACAATAGCAGAAAGGGCACAAAAATCTACTTACACAGGCGGTGGCAGAACCATTCTTGGTTGCCCAACGAACCAGGGCCAAAGACTATCCACATGCATAAAAACCAAGCACGAGAGTCACACTGTCGGACCAGAAAACAAACCAGAAGGCGCACTCAGTAGTTGCAGCGCAACTGCATGCATAAGCAGTAGAACCACACCAGAACAAACCCTCGGCGAACAAATGCAAAATGACCAAATGAGCAACAGAGGAGGAGTTTTGGCGAAACGAGCAGGAAACACGACCTGAAGTTAGTACATAACATTGATTGCAGACATAAATGCCACCTATCACTTTCTAGAAATATCCGAGAGCTTTGGTAATCACGAACTAATCCACAGTTAAATCATATTTAAAATCATTTAATTATTGGTAGTCCGAACAATGTTGGGCTGGTCCCATCATAGTGGTATCAGAGCCGATGAAATTGACTGAAGAAATGGAGGTAGGAAGGAGAGGTCGTGGAAGAGGTGTTCGAAGGATAGCAGAGGAAGGATTGAGAGAGGAGATCAGGATTTTTATTTCCCGTTTGGAGGCAGTCGAAGTAGGGAGAAGAAGAGACCCAGAGGTAGGCAATGACATCAAAGAGGAAGCTGAAGCGACAACAGATGGATCAAATGGAGAGGGCCCAGAAATGAGATTGTTGATATCTGTTTTAGTGGCAAGCAGTAAACCCAAACCAGAACTCCCAAATTATGACGACAACCTGTCCATAGAGGTTCTATTGGATTGGATCAACGAGCTGGATAAGTATTTTGAGTGTGAGGAGGTCAGTGAAGACCGCAGAGTTAAGTTCACTGCGACAAAGTTGAAGGGACACGCAGCCTTGTGGTGGGACAGTGTCCAAACAAAGAGAAGGAGATTGAACAAGTTGCTGATTAAAACCTAGTCAAGGATGGTGGCCAAGTTGAAGGGCAGATTTCTGCCGAAAGAATATTAAATTGCACTACACAGACAAGTACAAAACCTGAAACAGAAAGGAGTGACGGTGAGGGAGTACACTGAGGAGTTTTATCAAGTAAACCTAAGGGTCGGTTATACAGAGGATACCTCAGAAAAGACAGCTAGGTACGTAAATGGTTTAAGACTAGAAATTTCAGATGAAATTAGTATTCTGTCTCCAAAGAACATTGAAGAAGCATATCAGAGTGCAATGAAAGCTGAAGAGAAAATTACTAGAAGGCAGAATGCCAGGAGAGGACGAGGAACAGATAGGGGAAAAGGCCAGTCATATGGTAGAGGGTGGACTGCTAGTAGTAATGAGGAAGGCAACAGTTCCAGAGCTTTCAAATCAACAGACAAAGGTGATAATGCGAAAGGTGGTAGGCCATACCAACGAGGCAGGGGAAATGGCCGAGGCAGAGGAACTGGTTACCAATGTTACAGGTGTCATAAATGGGGGCACAGATCATTTGAGTGTCCTGAAGTAGACCAATCTGGACAGAGGGGTGCGTATGTCGCACAACTAGAAGAAGCAGAGGCACCTCCCCAAGAAGCAGAGAATGCTCTAGAAAAAGGGGAAGCCCTGTGTTGAACAAGGTGTTGCTAAAACCAACAAAAGAAACCACCGAACAAACTCAGCGGAAGGCTTTGTTTAGAACAGTCTGTAAGTCACATGGTAAGTGTTGTAAGCTAATTATTGACGGCGGTAGTACAGATAACTTGGTAGCCACAGAGATGGTGGAAAAGTTGGAATTGAAGAGATTGAAACATCCCACCCCGTACAAAGTTTCATGGCTGCAAAAAGGTCATCAGTTGCTAGTGGATGAACAATGCGAGGTGGAGTTTCAAATAGGCAGATATAAGGATAAGGTCATTTGTGACATCATGCCGATGGATGTATGTCACATACTGCTAGGCAGGCCATGGCAGTGTGACAGAAAGGTGGTACATGATGGATTGACAAACTGCTATAAGTTTGTCAAGGATGGAATCAAGCATACGCTTGTGCCCATCAAAGAGGAAGGGACAACAGGAACAAGTGAGCCAAGAGCATTGTTGGTTAGTGGAAAACAGTTTTTGAAACAACTTGAGGATAGCGAGGTGACTTATGCAGTTGTAAGAAGATAAAAAACGGTACTGTTGCACACAGAGGTATCGTATTTACCTCCAGAAATCTAGCAGATGTTGCAAGAATTTACAGACATTGTGGTGGATGACTTACCAGACAAATTGCCCCCCAAAAGAAGCATAAGTCACCATATTGACTTCATACCCGGAGCAAGTTTGCCAAACAAGGCAACATACTGAATGAGCCCCAAGGACAATGAAGAGATTAGGAATCAGGTGCAGGAACTGCTAAACAAAGGATTGATAAGGGAGAGTTTGAGCCCTTGCACAGTTCCAACAGTTCTCGCTCCCAAGAAAGGAGGAGAATGGCGGATGTGCACAGGCTGGATAACCACAGATAACTTGACAAAAAAATGGTTATGCTTCCTCCAAAACATAGTGAAATTTTTTACTTTCTATATATAAATGTATAGTTTGTTAATTTTTTTAGTTAATTTTGGTTAAGTAGAGGTTACAAATGGAAAAATAATTTGGAAATTCTTAATTTCATCCATTAGATATGTTATGAATAAAGAATATTCTAATATTATTACATCTAAACTATCTATAATTTTTGTATTTTAAAGAATGGAAACTCTGAAAGCTTTATTACAAAATAAGCCACACCTATAGCTTAATGAAAAAGCTTTAATGTTGAAATCGTTTCCAAATGACATAACAATTCATATTTGATAATCTTATTGGAACACATATTTTGTGTATAGATATTGTTTTGGTGATGTATATAAAAATTTCAACATTTGTATTACATATTTATACTTTCTACTTATTTTTAGTAAACAATTTACATATTTTTTAATTTTTGTAAAATATTTAACAATAATATATTTTGTGTGAGTTTCTATGGGTAGAGTTTGGAAAAGAGAAATCGGGAATTTTCTCCACAATTTGGTTTTTAAGTTGAAGTTTCAAGTTCATACCAAAACTCATCACTAGGACAAAAATATTTGAGAGAAGAAAGTAAAGAGAATGAATATGAATATGAATTAAAAAGAAAAAAATAAAATCCAAAAAAAAACTAGCTCTATAAAATCTAAAAACTAAAAAACGTATAATTCTAAAATTATAATAACAAGTATATATAATTAAATGATCATGGTTTAAGAAATATATTAAAATATTTAATAATTATTAAAAAAATTAACCTAGATATCAATCTTTCGGATTAATCGAAATGCAACAAATAATAAATATTTAACTACTATATAACAACTAGTTTCTAGCTAAATTATTAAACAATTCAACAAATTAACGATTATTTTTTAACGGCTAACTCTGGGCAATGATGCATCCCTACTATTTATTCACTATGATCGATCGATTTTCACCTTGCCTTGAGGATGAACCACATTAGTTGGTTCGAAACGTCAACCAATTCCTAACAATGTGATTAATCTGAAACACTGGTATCTACATTATAGATCACATAAGTCTTAGATCTAACAAAAAATTAACCTAATAAATTATTATTGAAGAATCTATCTTAATAAATTAATATTATAGCAATTAAATTCATCAATATATATTAATAAAATATAGGAATGTTAGAATGTTAACATATTATAGATGTTATTAGTATATTAATAGGTTATTATCTATAATATAAACACATATTAACTAATCTTTAGGTGTTATATATATATAATTAATAGATTATTGTATTAATATTAATATTAATAATTAATAAAATTAGTCTATAATATAAATAAATATAATTAATATATTAATATAATTATGAATATGGTATTATGAATTAATTTTAAAAACTATAAGGAACGTTAAACTCTAGAGACGAGGGAGCCAATTTTTACTTCAAGTCCACCATCTCGATTAAGGTTGTTAAGATGTTTCATTGTCCCAAGTTTCTCTCTAAACTTTCTTTTCAGGTCTTCTATTGAGATAATTTTAGTATCTTCCAAGCATATATGATGCTTAGATTGAAGGGGGTATTCAACTAGAGCAGAGGTACGAGAGTGTTGATTCTTGGTGTCTACTTCTTGTTCCTTAATTCTAATCTTAAAGTATCTTCCTGTTTCACCAATGTGGTTTTTACCACAAGAGCAATTGATCTTGTAAACCCTTTTAAGTTGTTGTTGAGCAATCTTGTGTTTTACAGATTGCATTTTGTGTTTGATTGTTTCTAGTGGTTTGAATACATAACCAATATTCCATTTCCTAAGAATTTTGGCAATTTTGTGAGTGATGCAACAGATATATGGAAGATGAACCTTCTTATTAGAGGGTTGCATGTTTTTAACTTCATGAGGGGGCTGGGGTGAGGTGGAGTTTAATTTCTTCTTAGCTTTTTTGATGGCTTTAAGAATATCTTTGATTTTATATCCAATCATATTGAAGACTTTAGAAGGTGGTTTAATTCTTGATCCAAGTGTTCTTGATCAGATATTTGAACTGCCCTTAGGGCTAACATATTAAGAATTCCAAACTTCTGAGGGGGCTAATGGTGAGGGTCTGTGTGTAGGTAGCTATCAGTATGAGTTCCGTTTCTAAAAACCTGATGACCCAAGGTCCCATTTTCATGTCTACTAATAAGTACATCAAGTAAGGGAATAAAAATATTGTTTTCAAGCTCCATAGTGAATATTATGTCTTTAGATATTCCATTCAAATGATCTAATAATTTCCTGGGTTCTTCCTTTCCATGTTGCCAATTAACATTACTATCATTAAAGTACCTTTTCCATCTTTTTTTATTTCAATGGATAGGATTCTAATGCCTTCCTTTCAAATTTTTCCATGTAGATGTTAGCTACAATAGGTTTAAAGGGGGAGCCCATAACAACATGACTAACCTACTCATAGTATTCTCCTTAGAAGCTAAAGAATGTAGATCAAAGGCATTCTTTAGCAAGTTTGGAAGTTTTAGAGTCTATGAATTCATATAGAACATTAGTAGCATCTTCTGAGGGAATTTTGGTGAATAATGAGACCACATCAAAACTTACAATAGTGTCCTCCTTTTCCATTTTTTCAATCTTAGATTAGTTTAAACAAATCATAAGAGTCCTTGATGAAGGATTCAATATTTCCAACAAGGAGAATTAACTTGCTAACAACATATTTAGCTAACGCATATTTAACAATTAGTCTTAACGAAATACAATGTTTATGAGTCTTAGGGAGACCATATATTCTAGGTGTTATATCGGAGGTTGGGAGAAGTTTATTCTTAGTCTTCTCATATAATTTAGAATCAGTGATTACTTTTCTCACATATTTTATGACCTTAGAGAGAGGGTTTTTGTTTAAATTCCGGTACCTACCACAATTGAGATGATACCTCATTTTTTTAATGTAGCTATTTTTATTTAGGATTACAATGACATCTTTCAGCTTTGAGAATAACAATATCATCATTATTCTTTAGCTTTTTTAAGGATAATAATTCACTACTACTCAAATTACTTCTAGGTGGCTTGGCTTTTCTAAGAATTATAGCATTATCATGTCTTATAGCTTCCTTATCTTCTTTTTTCTCTAAGTGTTGTATACTATCCTCTATACAACATAAGATGTTTTTAGTTGGAATCTTTCTAGGAGCAACGATGAAGTTGAGTCCTTTTATTAAGAACATTAATCTCATCTTTGCTAATATTGTAATTAGAAAGGTTAGTTACCTTTTTGTTCAGATTAATCTTAAATATTCGATTAAAATAATTTTTTTCCTTTAATTTTACATTTTTTTGTAAGCTTGGTAGATCCTTACATTTTCATTAATATAAAAGAAAGTTACATCCACATAACAGAAAGTTATGTGGCGCCAACTTGTCCCAGGGAAGCCAAGTTTGTTGGCCACCTAAGAGAGTGATATACCATCCAATAACAAAAAATAATTAGTCTTTCTAACCAAGCTATATAAGTTTGTATGTCTTTGCCTTGCCTAGATACTACTTTCCTATAAACAAAAGGAGCAACATTCTGGAAATTAAAAGCTTCCCGCATACAAAATAAAATGAAAAACTCAGAAACGGGCTAGTAGACTACTCTTCTCCCTTGGTGGAGCTGGGTCCTTAGAATTAGAGCCCGAAAGCTCTTTTTGTGAGAGAATGAAAGGGAGGTGATCTTCAATTTGACGAAGGCATCCATCCTATTTTTGCATCTGAAACTAGAACTTTTGAAAATCCTGTTTATAGTTAGGGAAGTCCTGCACCGTTATTGCCATGCTTACAGAGACCTGCTCCAAGGCCTTTCCCAAGATACTCTTCATGGACCAATACAGGTATAGGGTTTGTTTGAATTGAGTAACATGACCACGAGTGTTCCCTGGGTCTGGTACCATATCCTTCCAATCCTCCACCTCAATTTCCGTCGATGCAGCATGTCGGTTCAAGTTTTCTTCCCACTCCTCGATTAAATTCCAGATTTCCTCGCTCATTCCTTCACGATATGTTACAACCACATCATTTATGATGTTGCTAGATAGTTTGCAACCCTTCGATTTTAGACCATAGGAATTGGGTTGATCTACCTTCATTATCCCCCTATTTTTCCTACCACAACCTCTTCCAGTCGTCGTTCAAGCCATTCCTGCCTACTTGTAGTGCAGTGGAGGCAAGGGTAGGGTGAATTGCTTGCATGGGTGGTAGCCCAAGCCCAGAAGCTTCCCACTTCTAGGTGACACTACCGCCCTGCACACTTGCCAATGCAGAAGCACGAAATAATGATTTCCAATACATAATTTGAGGGAATTCCTCCCTTCTCTTCCAATGCATGTCATCCTTACCATCCGACCAAAACAGAGAAACAACCTCCACACCCCAAAGGCCATTATCATAATAGTCAGAAAAGGGTTTGAATAAAACAATGGGGCTTATACCATAAGAACTAACCCAGTACCTAGACCATCGCAGAGTCACATTTATAAGCCCAAAAATACTCCCATAGAGGTGGAGGTAATGGAAACTGACTCTAACACAGAAAATCCAACTCCAAAACAAATAGAGAAAAACCATCGACCCTTTCTCGGAAGATACAGTAAGACAAAACCTAGGGGTGGCGCATCTGACATTCCATCCCTGGGCCCTAGTGATGTCGGGCCTAACCAAAAGGAAGTCCTAGGGGGCAACTATTGAGATACAAGCCTTGTATAACCCCATCCTAGATAGGAGAATTCTGAATGGAACAGACACCGAGACCATGTCGGGCAAAAGGACCTATTGTAGTGGGAGGACATAGAGATGCAACCTCATGGATCCTCGCTTTCTAACAAACCCCGACAAAATGACATCTAGCAGTCCCAAATCCCTTAAACAGATACGCTGATGCATGGAGGAGAGAAAGGAATGAGAGGTCACATACCAATTTACCCTCGCACGGAGAATATTAGCCCGCCACCTCGCCTGGATCCACGTCATTCCACTGCGCTCTGCACCACCCTTCCTCACTCCTTTACTATGAAAAAAACACTTACCAACTTCTCTCTTGGAGCGTTTAACAAAATGTCAAACCCAAGACTCATTGTCACTGCCACCTCCTACAGGAGTATTTACCACCTACATGCATGGAGCCACAACACCAATCACCTCAAGCACGCGGAGGGTGGTGGGTTTGTACCCCAAGGCCATTGTCATTAAACTGACATGATGGGAGTATGTCTAGCTCACACCCTGATCGGGGGGTCTGATCAAAGTTTTGGAGACTTTGTAAGCGATGTCTCTATCTTGTTCCAGGATCTCATTCAGGGAGTCAAACTTTTGGAGAAGTTCACCTATCTCTTGCATCATCCTAGTATTTCTCTAGCTATGACTAAGCTTGTCCCATTTAGCTCCCTAACTTAATTTTTTAACTGCGTTAATTACTAGACTAGAATCTCCTTCCACCACTATATTCTTATACCCCAATTTAATAGCCATGAGAAGACCTTATCGGAATGTTGCGAATTCTACTTCATTGTTACTCGCATAGCCACAGTGGTCAACGTACATTAGACAAGCTTTCGCCCCATAGTCTCAAAAGAGCCCTCCCAAGCCTGCAGGACCTAGGTTTCCTTTCGAGGCTCCATCAAATCTCAACTTGATGAACCCCCCCGGAGGTGCAGTGAAGTGCTACTTTGAGTCCACACCACTTGTGATAAGTTTCCAGGAGTTCGAGGCAATCATTGAAGGCGAAAGGTTTAGAAGATGAAGGATTCTAGCCTCTTGGGGAGCAACTTTCCAGTCATCTGGATGCCATTTCTCCGCCAAGATTGTTTCCTGGATGTTTTGGATTATCCCTTCCCATATTGCTTCCTGGGATAGTTGGTTATTCTTACAAATCCTGTGGTTCCTTTCTTTCCATGTAGACCAAAGCGTTGCACCTAGGACTAGTACCCAAGCCCGGTTAAGGACCAGGCTATAGAATAGGCATGCTCGCCATAAAAGGATGGTTTATCTAATGCTCTGGTGTGCTCTATCCGTTCTTCCAAAGAGGTCTCCCACCTAGCGCCATTTTTGAACTGCAAAAGGACAAGAGTTTAACAGGTTTTCCAGATCCTCATTATGATGGCCAAAAAGGATACAATACGAGGGTTCATAGGTACCCCTTTTTTGTAATTGATCCCAGGTGAGTATTCTACCCCTGCAAACTAGCCAAATAAAGTAGGTGACTTTCAACCACCACCCTCCTTTCTATATCTTCTTCCAAATGGGATGGTGATGCCCCTACTCCCATCCAACCTTTAGACTATAAGCCTTCTTGATGGTGGAGGTGCCCTTTATAGTATATCCCCATCAAAGAATGTCTGGTCCATTTTGGATTGAGAGATTCCTGGATTCTAACTCAATGTCTAGTTGTTTCCATTCACTAGTAGAAAATGGTGAAAGTAGTGACTAGGTGACTAAAAAAGTTAGTCACCACAACTTTTCCAAGTGAAATACTACCAAAAATTAGCAATATTAAGAGACTCAACTAAAAACGACTAACATAAATGACTATTTTAGTCACCAGTTAAAATATACGACTAGATAACAAGTAATAATACTAAAAAGGACTAACATAAATGACTAATTTAGTCTAGGAAAAAAATATGACTACCTAAAAAAACTAAAATAATATGAATTAGTCGTTTATGTTAGTCATTTTAATTGTGTCACTTCAACAATCTAAACTTACAAGTCATAGGGGATTCAAAGGTGTTTTAGATTGGATGAAAGGTTATACTTCCTTGTATACTTCTTTAATGGATCAAAGGATGATTAAAATTATGGAGCTTATTATAATCTTTAGGGTCATATCATTTTATCACATTCACACGGAATCAAATTCAAAGGTTGACAAATTATCGAAAAGGGGAGCGAGCCAACACCTCCTTTTGCAACACGACATGACCACCTATATATGTTGCAACAACCTTTCCAACTTATTTAGTTGTTTTCACATATATTTCACATTTCTTCTTCATCTTGCAAAGTGGTAGTGCTAAGGAAAGGGTATGAACTTTGATCAAAGAATGTTAACTTAGTACCACTACCAAATTTCCTTCATGCAACTTGCATGATGATCATAAATGGACGACATTTGAATGTTACAAACGTGTAAGTAGTCCACATTCAACTTTGTTGTCTTCATTGTCCTTAGTAACAATGACAAGTTTGAGTATTTCCTTTATTTATCATTGCAAACACATAACTCTTTGTTGTCCCAAACATAGTTAATATTGTTAGTGTATGATCTCTTAATTGTGGAATGGTCTCTTGATGATGATAACGAACTCTCAATCTCCAATGCTCATGAATACGATGAATGAATGATCTAATGCCTTACTTGTATAGACAATTTATGATTCATTTTCTATTTTTATTGTGCCATTGTATATATGCTTCACTAGCATCTCATGTTATATGGTTAATTGAGCAAGCTTTATCTTTCATTTTTCAAGTATAATTTGGTTGCATGAATAAGCATAGTTGTGTAATTATAATCATTCAAAATTTGTTAATAATTCATGGTTTGTTTGACTATTCGCATACTTATCCCTAACCTTTTACTTTGAGAGTGAGTAGTGTCAAATCACTAGTCTTCGTTAAGGAACTTCTTTTCATTACTCAATGACCCAGCTTAGCTTGATATTTAA
>APFE030731391.1:0-47631 GCA_000404065.3 Pinus taeda
CTTGTGCATACAACACCGTCGCTTCCAAGTTTGTTACGAACTACCGGGTTGATAAAAGTAAAGAAGGGAGTCCCAGGAGTTGCAACATTATTGCTGCAATACTGGAGCCCACCACCTAGCTCTAGGATTGAATTTTTCCTAGGCATCCCCAAGGCTAGATCTCAATAGGATCAATTCAATATTTTGAAGTAATTATTCTTGTTTGGTCCTTTCGTTTTACCTTGTCTAGGACAGGAACATCATTGGTTGCTACATTCCATCCCCGAACCTGGACTGGGTCCACTTGGCCCCGTGTTGTCCCACTTCTCAATAAAGATTATTTGTCAAGGACCATTTGGGAATCCAAGTTTCCCAAGGATTATAGGGATTGAGAACCTCGTCTACAAGCCTATTCCTTCTCCCTCAACCCTCCAATCCTCACCCCTTACCCCTAGAGGACCAAGACCCTTGCTTAAAGAGCAAGCAAATTCCATTCTTCACTCCATCCTTGGGAAAGGGTTTACAGGGTCACTTTCCACCTATCCATTGACATATACTTTACAAGTGATCCCTACACTACCAAGACTCCTCCCATCGATGAAAGTTCGTAAAGATCAGAGAAACGTAACCGTGGTGACAATGGGCTAAGCATCCACCGTTGCCCTTAACCTAGTAGTTGCCCTCTTAAGAACCTCTTTTAAGTCCCCTGCTAATTCGCTGATATGAGTGGTAACATATATCATAAATAATTCTTTAATAATTTATATATGACATGACAACAATAGTAAGAATATGCTACATGTAGGATAAATATATTGAATGTAATATCTCAAAAAATGTATTGTAAAAAAATGTTATTGTTCATACTAATTATAATTTAACTAACCTGTAAAGGCAATTAGATTGTACATTCCCAATCTTGATGATACAGTGAAAATTTTCATATAAAAAATACCATAAACTTTAATTTTATCATTAAAATATATATAAAAAAAATTAATAAAATATAATAGTATTAGTATTTCATGTAAAATTCCAGATATGAAAAAGTAATTCACAATGTTAATTTTTTAACCACTAACATTTCATAAAAGGGAATTTGCAAAACGTTTTCCATGCCAAATCATGTAACCACGTAACCATGTAGGTATTTAAAAGATTCGTTTGCGTTCAAAGAGTGGCATCGTAATTATTCCGATCAGCCGTATCAAAATGTAGGAACATTTGAAATATCTTCTTTACATTTTAAAATTCGTGGAAATACTATTGTCTTTAATTACCCACACAAATATATAGTTTGTTAATATGCCTTCAAATAGAAAGAATAATCGGTTAACTTACCATGTGTATTATACATGATTTTTCTTAAAGGATCAAACCTATGCTAAAAACATCAATGGCTTTGGGTGGTTTTTGAAGTGTTTTTGGAGATACACTGTAGTAAGAAGAAAGAAAGAAATTATTTTAACGTCCACGAGGTTAAAGATAGCCTATGGGATAGATTGTTTCTTCATTTGCTTGATGCTTGATGTATTCGGGCCTTTTTCTGTGAAGCTTCAAAATAAATGCTCCAACTTGTACATGCAATTTATCTTAAAAAATAATACAGAACGGCGTAAAAGTTATTATTTAAAAAAAAATTAGCTATTTTTTAAATAACAATATAAAAATTAATAAATAATGTAAAAAAAATCATTCTTAAATGTTTAATGACAAAATTACAACATTTATAATTAATAAAGGTATTTAAAAATAATTGTTTAATTTTATAAAAAATAAAATAAATGAAATAAATATGAATCACATTATCTATCAATTTTACTATCACTATATCATTGTTAAAATATTAAATTTTATAAAATTGTTAAAAATATTAAGTCATAAAAACTTTTGAAGTTATTTTACTTCAAAATATTATTACAAGCAAAGATTCAAAGATTCACATTTTCAAACGTGTTAATATTTCCTATGTTTCATTGGAAATTGTTAGATTAGAACAAGCATATGGACTAAGATTTTTAAGCCTTATTAAATTCTAGAACAAATTTTTAAGCCTTATTAAATTAAGCCTCTTCAATTTGCTAGAGCCATATAGATTGATTTGTTGGAGATTTGTTAAAGTACCAAAGGAATGCGACAATGACTTCATTTTTTACCATCCTCTTAACACCAAGGCCTTCAACGAAGGTAGATTGCAAAATTCATATATGTTTTCATAGTATTCTCTCCTTAAAGGTAAATCCGTTCAATATATTTCAACCTCCCTATGTACTTGGGAAACTCTAAAAGGCAAGCTCCAATCTTTAACTCTCGCAACTACAAAGGTACCTACAAAAAGTTTACTTGTTTTAACAACAAAAAATTATATTTAAATAAATAATTCCCATTAACAAAACCCTGGGAAGTCATTTGGGAAACTATGGTGCAACACACAACCTTACCCATGATTCGCTTTCCCACACTGTTTCTAACTTATGACAAAATAAATGTATGATAAGATGTATGGGAGCCACGACAATGAAGAAAAATTCGACCAATATATGCATTTCTCCATCCAAATGAACCACTACAACTTCCATTTGCCTACAAGGTGAATAAAGCTTGAAGTTTGTTAGTCCACACACAATCCTAAAAAACTACGTGGAAAACAAATACTGGAATTCATGCAAACTATACCTTCTTGTGATAAAGATGGCTATTAGGGGAAGGACAATGGTTTTTAAAGAATAAAATAAAAAGTATCATCCTATTTTAGGAACATACTCCACATTTGTAGCCCCTGGAATCGAACCCAAAATGCTCTCATCAGTTGACTTATAACTTACAGTATTGCAAGGTTTGTTAGTAGGTACAACCCCATAAGATATTCAGTTTCACACATTCAAACACCCACAACACATCCAAAATCTTTCAAATGCCTGACGCTAAGTAGCACTTCATCTAGTTCTATCCAACAACTAAATGTCTGTAATTATTCAAGCCTGCAAGCTCTTTTAACTCATAACATTGAGAAACAAACACACAACTTCACCTGTGATTTGCTTTCCCACACTATTTCTAACTTATTCCATGCACTTCTAAAACCCTTAACTTCTTCAAAGGAATCCATGGAGGCAAGGAAGAGCAGAAACACTTCCTCCAGCGGATCCATATGAGATTTGAGAAATGCACCCTTCTAAAAAAGAGTTCCAAGTGACCATATTCAATATCAAGAATTTGCAACTTTGTCATATCAAGTCGTTGCAACTTCCTCCTTTTCTTGTAGGAAAAAGATGTTAGTTCACCGTCATTGTGATGATATTTAATGGCAATGAGCTTGATTCCTCCCACTTTAGCAATTGCCTGTTCATTAAATAATCAATAATTAAAAAACATAAACACATTTCTATTGAATAATCTGTAACGCTTGAAAGGATGACAACTTACTGAGGATTGTTTGTTTGTTTGTTTTTTTTTTTCTTTTCTTACGACGGACCATTCCTCAATCGTCTAACAATGGATCTAAGGGTGAAAAGTGGTACACAGTGGTAACTAGGGGAGTTCTTCCCGGAGGGAACACCTTACGACGTAATTATTATTATTATGCTCATACACGTATGAGAAAAGTTAACCATTTGACTTTGCTCATACACGTTCATTTTCCAAAATATTTTAAAATATACAATTAACATACACTCATATATATATTGTTTAGTGCATCATTTTCCTTTTTCAAACTAAGATGAATTTACATTAAAACCTAACTTTAATATTAAATAGAAAAACAATCTACTCTAAAAAAATATTAGGCATGTTATGCAACCTTTATATATTGAATTACAAGAAAAGAAGTTACCATAATATTGGTAGGATTGTGTTATACCATGTCTTATAATCAATTTTAGATGAAGTATAGACACGGTTCATCTTTCCATGTGGCCTCATTCAAAGAAGGAAAAGTATTCATCCTTGATAGCAATTAAGGTAAGCTTTGGTGTCAAATGATTTGGGCAAGTTGTAAATGTGTTACAACATGGGGTTTTTCGAACAACAATTCTACTAGTGGCGTGGTTTTTGTTTAGAAACTCTATTGTAAATGAGCCATTGGTGTTTCTTGAACAACAATTCTACTAATGGCGTGAGTTGTTTAATTTTTTTTTTGTTTAGAAACTTACTATTGTGAATGAGCCATTGGTGATTCAATGAAGGTGCATTATAGGTAGTGTTTGGTATTTTAATTATTTGTTGTGGCTATTGCTGAACTTTAGTAGTGAGTGCTTCAAGCAATATTTATTCCCAAAGAAATGTACCACTCTAAATGATTATGTTCATTTGAAATGATTGTATTCATGGTGAAATGATTTGTATGTTAGTGATGGTTTGAGTTTTGTATGTTAGTAATAGTTATTGGTTAATATAAATAATCATTGGTTTAATGGTTAAACCAATTATTAGAATCAAAATTTATATTCCAAAAAATATTATACATATAGTCTATCCAAAGGACTCATAAAAAAATAGTTCCATCCAACTTCAGATTTGTTCACTTTACCATGCCAAACAAAACCTACCTACAAACCATTGAAATATATTATCCTCAACCGGGTAATATATATAGATTCAAGAGATGTACCTCCCATTCAAAACATTCATCAAAAAAGGAGCATAGTTAAAACATTTACCTTGCTCTCGAGACCTTTCCAATCATAGTACTCATAAATAGAAAAATTGACTCGAGGTACTTTCCAAAGCTTTTTTCGATATCTTGTCTTCTTATTGGTTTAATTCACAAAATATATGAGAGAAGGATAAACGAACTATTACTTGAATGAGATTGATGATTTGGAATGGAAATGATTGAAGGTGAGTTGAAGCCACTTTAGTTTTACTAAAAACCCAGTCTATGATGACTTGGGAATCCTATAACACCTAAAGGTGGTTGAAACCATAAGATTTTGTGAAGTGGAGTAGTGTATATAAAGAAATTATTTATGCATTGGTGTTAGATCTAGATCCTAGAGCATATCTAACATGATAATAATGATAGTGAGTAACATATAGGATAACAATAACTCCACATATTAGGGGAATTCCTTGGTTGGAGCAATCAAAAAATCCCCAAGGGATATCATAATCCAAAACTCGTATAGCATGCACCCTTACTTTCTTCCTCTTTAGATCACATTTAAATTCCTTAGATTTTTCTTGATCAAATCAACAACCACTTGTGCTAGAAAGAGATTGTCCTATAACATGGCCATGTTGTGCACCCACCAAATGAAATATACAAAGTGACATGGAAAAGAGAAATAACTACTCACTACAACATCCATCATCCAATCCTAAATGCATAGGAAAAGTGTTTCCATATTCCAAAAATATTTAGGGTTTCATTTTTTGGCTAATAGGAACCACACTTATCCTATAAATGGGAAAGAGAAGAGAAGGTGCCATATATATATTCAACCTCTTATTTACATAATGTAGATTTGTTGGGACCAACCTAACCTTGTTTTATCCCCTTATCCCAAGTTAACAAATTATTTCTTATGGAAATTCAAACAGTGATATTTTATCTTTATGGGTCATGCAACTTACATGAATTATCCCACCACTATAACGAGTGAACCACAAGATCATTTTTAGGAAGAGCCTTGTAGCCCAACTTGGCCAAATAATCTCCTAATAGAATTTTTGGACTAGAAAACAGAGTCAAGATCCTATTTATTCAACTTAATATGATTTGATCTTAGTTGTCCAACAAAATTACACCACTTCTTAATAAGGGGACCTTCCAACTTCAACTTTGTTGAGTTTAATAGCTTAGGAGCTACTTCAAACCCTAGGGTATAGGGTTGTGGAGGAATTGGCACCACAAAAGGGCTTTTTGGGTTAAGTACCCAAGGTTGGGGTTTTTCACCCAAAGGTGTGGGCCCAAATCCAGGGAGAGTTTTGATGACTTGGCACTTGGAGATGATAGAGCACCATTAGAGGAGCAAGGGGTTGCTTCAAGCACCAAGAGAGCCCTTGTCGTTGTGGAGAAAATAATTTTGTGTTTCATGTGGGCCAATTGGTTGGAGATTCAAGTCAGCCTTGACTTGAGGATACCTTTGGATGGGCTAGTCATTAACCATAGATAAGCATATAAATAGAAGATCAGGAGGAGCCTCATATCACATCCAAGTGCAATGAATCATAAGGAAGACCCATCTGAAATAAGCTGCAGACATTTGAATCCTAGTGAAGAAGAAAAGGAGACCATGGTTCGGTTGTTTTCTGTGATTGTTTAGGAAGATTCAAATAGAGGACCAAGTTCAGTATTTGAAGAGACATTATGGGTTTTTTGTGTGTGGAACAAGCCTATGAAATCATGCCATATTATCTATGTGTTTTGTAGGAGGGTCGAGGGTCCTTTAGTCCTTAATTTGGAGGGGTCGAAAGGCCTAAACACGTGCCATATCAATTCAAAGAATATAGTGCATGGAAGGCGCTTGGAAAGGGGCAGGGACCACAACTTGAGAAGAGGTTTTTGGAGTAGAAAGGTAGGGCTGATGTGTATATTCATAAGCCATAACTAGGCCAAGAAGCTTCAATAGATGCACATACCCATAAAATTGTAAAAAAGTATGATGTATGGTGTCTTCAAATTGATTTTGTTGCTAGTGGATGGAGTCCTAGTTAGGATAGTTTGTTTGGGCATCTGAAGGTTTGTTTGGAGGGAAGCAACAAGGTGTCTTTGAAGCCCTAGATTAGTTTGTTAAGAAGGAATTTGATAGTTGTAAGAAGGGAAGATAAAGTGAAGCATAAGGTTGTGTTTCTTGGAGGAATAAGGGAAACCAAGTAGGCTTATGAATCAACCCTAAGTTGATTGTTGGAGAAGAAAGTTTGACAGTGGTAGTGGGCATCCCTCCATGCCATAAGATTGTCTTTATTGGAGAAGCATAGGAAGGAAATAGTTGGAATAAGTCCCAAAGGGTTGCATCCTTGAAGGACTAAGAATCAGTATTTAGAAGCTAAAGAGTTGTTCACAAACAGAGTTGTGAATAACTCACAAGAAAACCCTTTGTGTTGATTCGTTGATGGACTAATGATCAGCTAGAGGGAATATTGGTGAGCCATGTTCAGTGATCTAAAGGAGAAGGATTCATTGATAGAGGCAGATTGGTGTTGTTATAGATTGGGAGTAGAAGGACCAACAAATTTGTTCAGAGTACGACCAAGTGGAGCTATAAAGTGGACTATATCATGTTAATTTGGTAGCTAAGTGACAAATTCCAACCATGGGACGAGATTCCTCTTTTCTAGAGGAACAATTTTGACAAGGGAAAGAGTATTTTTGAATTAAAGCCCATATGTGCACAAAAGGACAAGTCGACCCTAATTGGAAATTGGACACTCTTGGAAGCCTCTAAATAAAAGTGACCTCAACCTCAGTTGGACATTATCATCATCATGATCATTCTTCTTTCTTTGGGTTTGGCTCACACAAGTCTAAGGTTGGGTCGTGGAGATTGGTTCATACATGATCATTGTACTCTCTCTTTGTTGAATCATTCAATGAAAATCTAATAAGAATAAGAATTTGAAAGGGTTTCCCCGTAGTGGGTTTATCTCTCATCTCCAACCAATCCTGGTGTCTCTACGTGTGAATGTTTTTCTCTTATTGTACCTTTCTATTATGTTGCATTGATGATGATATTGTTCATTCTATTTAGTTGCATATGTTGTTGAATGATGTTATAAATCTAGATAACTTTATGAAGTTGTGGGGTGAATTTAATATGTAAATAATGAAATGAAATTATCAAAGAAAAGAACAATATAACCTTAAGAAAATTTAACATGGTATTAGAAAATTCATTGAAGATCACTCCTATGAAGGCACCTTTTTTGGAAGCAAGAGAAGATGGTGGAGACCTAAAACAATACTAGGGTCTGAAGGAAACCCTGACAATTTGGTTATTAGGGTTTGATGTATATTATGAGGTTAGGGTTTGGAAGAAACCCTGGATTATGACAAATATTTGAGACATGCAATCTAAAAACCCTAACATGATAAATGTGAAGATATTCTAACATTTGTGACAGGTTTGATGTAGCACAAGATGGGATAGTCTCAATTAGGCCTAGTTGTCGATGAAGTTGGTTGAAATATAATGAAGGCAACAATGTTATATGGACAATGTACAATAATGACTCTTGAAGGTTGGTTGAAGAGGGAGATTATCACCTCTCATTAAAGATAAGCACTTTTTTTATTTATGTTACTTCTTCATTTCTTTACTTTTGTTTAAGATTTATTGATTTGATCATTGATTATACTTCTTGCATACATTTTTGAGTATTTGGATACTTCTAACCTCCTAGTGAGATGTGATAAGTGAATCATTCTTGAGAATCATCTGAGGTGTAGGAAAAAGATAGCTAATGCAATAGCCAGTGTTGGAAATGGAAAGAGGCTCTTGATGAAAATTTGACAAAGTTTTCTTGTTGCCAATGTCAAGGTGCACAAGTATTTGAATAATAAAAGGTATGTATGGTGTTTTGTTTCACTATTATCGTTAGGCAGACAAAATCTCATCTTGCAGACAAGACAAGATCTCCCTAGATTCAGTGGTTGAATCTAGTAACAAACAAACAAAATAGTAAATATTTCCCTGAGTTCATTTCTTTTGAATCATAAGAAAGAGTGTTGGAATATGAAATCCATACCTTTCAAATGAAATGCTTGATGAAGATCCTCGTTATGTTTTGATTCAAATTTCCAATGCTCAAAATCCAGACCTACAAACACAATAATAACAAAAGATCAAAGGCATATGATAGATAAATGACTCAATAAAACCCATACTAGTGATCAGGAAGACTAGTACCTAATATCATTATTAAGGTGAAAATAGAAATAAACACACAATACATTAGCTCCATTGAAAAATATAGTGAGAAAGAAACACTCTTTTTTTATTATAATTGAATGAAAAGGAGAAATACAACCTTAGCCTTGACGTTGCGAACCTCCTTCTAATAGTCTCTAATCCTCCCTTAAATGACAAGTTTCCAGCCTCAATTCGACAACATAAGTTTAAATTCCAAAGTCCTCCTTTTCTCTCTAGCCTGTGCTAAATTTATAGGCAAAGAGGAGGAGGTTTGAGATCCTCTTCTCAAGGGATGAGATCCATAAAGAGAGGGATTAGGGTTCCACAAAGAGAGGGATTTTGATCCGTGAACTAAAGGATGAGGCCCAGGTAAGTAGGGGCTCAAGGCCTGTAGTTGGGAAATATTCCTCCGACAAAGCTTCTAGAAAATACTTTTTATTTTTCACCTATGTTAAGAGGATTGTGCACTTTTTAGTGGATAACAGAGCACAAGATTGCACAAGACATAATAATCATAATTGTGTTTGTGTAGGTTGTGGCTAGGAAAAGTACATAAGTGCTTGAAAATAGGTTTTTAAGCAATTTAATCTAGGATTCTTGTTATCTTTGGGATTATTTTGCTTCTGAAATTGTAGGGGAATGCTTTAGAATGCTTCATCGGATAGCGAGAGATCTGGATTGGCAATCATTTGCTTAATGGTGACAAAATGATGTGTAACAACTATGTTTCAACTGCAATATTGGATGGCAAGGTAAGCCCTAAGGTATGATGGGAATTTCACCTTCATGAATGACTCATATATGAATATGAGAGAATGTTTGATTTATGGTACATGTGATATGTAGTGGTGCTCTTGATATTTGGCTAGCATCTTTCATTTTAGACATGATGGATTTCCTAATCCCATAAAGAAGGCTAGCACACTGATTCTAATATATGATACTATTGATAAGGTTTGTAACAAGCATGGTAACCTTGATGATAAAAGTGTAATAATAAGATTATTGCTCAGGATATCCTTGTTGAACTTAGCTTAGTAATTTTGACAATATGGTAAAATTGAATGTCTTGACTTAATGATTGAATAAATGTAAAAGAAGTGATGTAGTGATTATAATCTTTGAAGTATGATGATACACTTATCAAATTCCTTAATCATATGACTCTAACCCTTGATGAAAGTTTGATGTCATGTTCATCTGTGATGATGAAGTAGTTTATGCTAACATGTTATGACCATGATAAATATATGTTATAGAACCTGATATAGTGTGGTTTCATGATCTAGCAGTTCTTATGATGCATGACATTATTATGATAGATAGATTGATGTTTTAAATGATGATGATTAAAGTGGCTTCTTATTAAGAGGGAGAAACTCTCCACATGATCCATTCACCTATTATCATTTGCATTAAATGTATACAAAATTATTTATTTTCGAAGTAATATTTTTCAAGTATATGATGTTGTTAGTCTACAACAAGTTCTAGTCTGATAAGAGAAGGTTTCTCCTAGTCTAAGCCCCAACCATCAGGAGAAATTCTTAAGGGTGTGGTTATAAGCCTCCCAACCACATGGAAGAAGGCCTATGAGTGTGGTTGAGCCTGTATGACACAAAACCCAAAACCTTATACAGGAAATTACGAATGCACTAGGTGTATGATAGTCCTACAAACATGGAACATATGATGGAAATTTTTATGAGCAGGGAAGTTGTTAAGATCCACATAATGTTTGTATTATTATATAGAATATGAATATCATGGCTAATCTTGTGTTTGTAGGGTACTAAAATATGCATATCAATATGAAGTTTCCCTTGAATTGATCATTAAAGCTAGTATATGACAGTAATTGATAACAGTTGCAAGGGTTTGACAAGATTTGGCTTATTAGTTTAATATAGATGAGAAGTATTGGATTTTTGACATGATGTTTGATAGTTCATAGATATGTTTTGGCTTATGGATTAATTGAATTCATAATGATAACAAATTAGGGTTTTGATTTGATATTTGGTGATTTTTCTTGATGACGATGTTATGTAGGCATAATAACTTTCAATGACTAATTGGTATCCAAAGTGATTCTGTATTGGAATCATTGGGTTTGGCACATTGGTTGAAGTATAAAAAGTTGTGATTCAGTATGCAATAATCTGACAATGAATGTATGAAACTTATATGACTTATTCTTGATGTATAATGACAAAAATAATTCATATTATGATTATATGGATGGTCGGATGGAGTTTGATATTACTTAATAACAATTGCTTGACATAACGATAGATAAAGTCATAACTTGGTATTTGCATGTGAGCTCTACTTGACACCTAATACAAAGAGTTTGTTACATTGATATTGGTAGAAACTAGTATGACTTTGATATTAGTTTTGATTTGGCATCTAAAGCTTGATAAGCTAACTCAGTTGATTTTATTGGATAATGTTGATTTGTGTGAGGCTGAGTATATCGGTTTGATCAGTATAATTTTTGTAGATAACATGATATGTTTTAAAGAAAGCTCTCTGAGCCTGGTATGTCCACATTGATATCTACCTGGTGAATCCAGGAAGATGTGCTGATCCAAACCTCTACTTCAAATTGGTCCAAGGTATGCCTTTGATTTTGGTTTTATATTTTGATGGTCTATACTTGATAGGTAGTGAGCCTCTAATGATCAAATTAAGAGGGAATTGGTCTCTGAAGTTCGAAATGAAGAATCATGGCATGATGAATTACTTTCTAAAATTTGGAAAAGAAAATTTATATTGTGAAGCTATTGAAGAGTTTTTGGAAAGTGGAAATGTAAATCCTTGGACACTTCGATTGAATTTCAAGAAGTTATGCAAAGATATTGTTGAGCCTGACTTAGAAACATATAGTTGATTGAAGCATTGATGTTTCGTGTGAACACCCATCCATAATTATATGTTTTGCATAGAACAATCTGATTCAACTCATGATTGAGCCACTTCATACACATTAAGTTGTCGCCAAACACACTTTGAGATAATAGCATGGGATGATCAATTTTTGGTTTGAGATATTCTTCCTATAATATATGACTGCATGAATGTACTGATGTTGATCAATATTGATGAGATGAGCACATATAGGCGTTCTCTTCGTATGATATCTACCATGATATTTTGGATGAGAAGTTTGTAGCTTTAAGCACAACTGAGGTTGAATACGGTGTTGCTAGCATGATTAGTTGTGAGAACTATTTTGAACAGGTTTTGGATGCGATAGTGATACATTACAATCATAAAGAGTGGGATCTGATTGATAGAGAATCGTGTATCTAGCTGGGACTAAGATATCTTCATATGATGAGGCAGCATTGCTGTACGAGACAAGCTTTAGCTTGTGCTTGTTGCCTCCGTGAGAGGGAGGATGAATAAGGTATCCTTTTGTGATATATATTTTTTCTAATATAATATTTGATTTGATGTACTGCATGAACAAGAGACTGCTTCTATTGAGACACTATGATAGAACTCTTTAGTGAGTTGTTTAAGTCGGCACTAGATATGAGCACATTGATATGTTTTTGATCTATAGAGACCAGGACTAATCAAGGACATTCAGTCAACTCTTCCCCTCACCCCCCACCCCCCCATCTAAGCTCCCATGGTGAGGAATGGAGGTAGAGGACTCATGCGGTTGAGGAATCTCTGGACAATAGGGTGTAACCCCTATATGTTACCCATAGGGTCGAAGATGTTGCTCCCCTATCTTGGTCTATGCAGAGTATACCCCAGTTGGAATCATACCCAAAAGTTGGGCTTGTTGGGAATATCGCTCCCCGTTTGGCCAATGGGTTGAGAGAGTGATTGGAGGTGTACAACCCAAATTGATTATGATGCAGGTGTTCTACCACATGACTCTTGAGGGTCATTGTGGGGAGATCAATGGGAAATATGATGGATGAGATATTTTTGATCGACATAGGGTGGAATATGTTTTCTCCCCTATGCTATGATTCCTATTTCTCAACATAGGGTGGAATATGGTTGCTCCCCTATGAGATGACTTGGGGTGAGAGTGTCCCATAGGACCTTCCTCATTTTCAATGGATTCTCGGTTGAGACAGAGCTCCCTGATGTTGTTTCAGGTTGAGATGTGCTCCCTGATGTTGTTTCGGATTGAGATAAGATATTTGATGTCATTGATGTGAATTGAGGGTGGTAGATTAAGCTTCCCTCTACTGTCAACTTATTATTCTTTTAGATTCGAGAATGTTTAGAATATGAGCAGATACAATTAAGATATAAGCAGGGATAAGCAGAGATGAGGCGAGATAAGCAATGACATCATTTGATGTCGAGATACTTGATATTGGATATGATTTGATGGCATGATACATTTGATGATTACATAATGTAGTTGGAATTTCTCCCTAGCTGAGAGGGAGTGTTAATTTGGAAGCTTAGTGATAAATTCCAACCATGGGATGAGATTCCTCTTTTCGAGAGGACCAATTTTAACTATTGAAGCGCTCAATCTAGACAAGGGAAAGTGTATTTTTGAATTAAAGGCCACATGTGCACAAAAGGACAGGTTAACCCTAATAGGGAAATGGACAACCTTAGAAGTCTATAAATACAAGTGACCTCAACCTCATTTGGACATTATCATAATCATGATCATCCTTCTTTCTTTGTGTTTGGTTCAAAAATGTCTAAAGCTGGGTCATAGAGATTGGTTCATATAGGTATGAGATTGCAGGGTTTGAATCTTACACATGTTTAGGGTTTTGGTTTCCATCCGCAGGCATTCTTTAGGAAAATTTCAATCGCAATCACAAACATGCAGGCTCATGCGTGCGGTTGGAGGGTTTCAATTGTATGCAAATCACTCTGTGCGTGCGGTTGGGAACTAGGGTTGGTGTTTTACAGTTTACCACAAAGTTCGACAGTTAACCACAGACAATGACAATTGATCATAAGCTTTTGAATCAGGGTTTTGATTATTAGCATTGTTGGATTCATCTCATGGATGTTGCTTAGTTGATTTCGTTGGATAGGTTTATGGTTGAATATATGGATCATTGTACTCTCTCTTTGCTAAATCATTCAATGACAATCTAATAGGAAGAATAATTTGAAAGGGTTTTCCTTGTAGTAGGTTTTTCACTGGTCTCCGATCAATCCTACTATCTCTATGTGTGAATGTTTTTCTTCTATTGTTCCTTTATGTTTCGCTGCATTGATGATGATATTGTTCTTTCTATATAGTTGCATATTTTGTTGAATAATTTTGTAAACATGGATAATGTTATGATGTTGTGGGATGAATTTAATATGTAAATAATGAAAAGCAATTATCAAAGCAAAGAACAATATAGCCCTAAGAAAATTTAACACATAAGCTAGTAGGTCAGTTGGTATATTGTTTAGGGAAGATTGGTTTTCATAGTTGTTGAAACCAAACACTAGTTTGTATTCTTGCATTAGTGATTGCATGAGGGAAATGATCCCTTGTATGAGAGCCCTAGACAATTGTATTATAGATTGATAAGATAATGAAGTTGGGTTGCTGAAAAATCTTGTTGTGTAAAGTAGTTTGTTGTGGAATTTGAGTTGGTTGTGTGAGAGATTATAAGACCCTAACCTAGATTCTATAGTGTCATGGGAAACAACATGGTATCAAAACTACTTTGAAGGGCTAGTGAATCAGAGTGTGCGCAACAAAGTATAGGTCAAGAGGGAGTTGGTTACATTTTTGTTGAAGGACTAATAACAATGTTGAAGTTTTCGGTTGGTCTGCAATATGAGGACAAGTTGGAAGGGTTGTCCAACTGTAGTCAATGGAAGGAAAGGATCAAGTTGGTTCCGGTGGTGAACAAGATCTAGGACTTTACCAAGAAAGAGATCAAGAAACCGACTAACCTTAAGGATCTGGAAGCATAAGAAGAGATAGATACGAAGGCCAAATTGATCATCATAGATGGTACCAAGGATTCTTTGATACCTCATATGTTGGGGAAGAACATCGCCCATGAGATGTGGAAAGATCTTTAGAATCTATTCCAGAATAAGAACAAGAAATATTTGTTGGTATGGAAGGACAAGTTGAAGGCCACCAAGATGATATATGGTGAAGGAGTGACTTCTTATCTAATTATATATCTCAGGTTTGAGATATGAGATGGTGAGCATTGTTTTGAAGAGGTTTACCAATGTATGGAAGCCATTCATCAAAGGGATCATCACCAGAGAGAAGCTTCCATACTGGAACAAGTTGTGGGATGACTTCATTCATGAATAATTATGAGATGAGGATCTTCATCCAAAGAAGAAGGCTTATAATGATGATGTGGCTCTTGCAGCGAGGATCAAGGGAAAGAAAAAGAAGGACTTAATTAAGTTGAATTGTTTCAACTATGGCGAGTATGGTCATTATTCGACAAAGTGTTCAAAGAAGAAGCAGGGAGATGATGAGAAGAAAAAGGGTAAGCAGGTTGTAGGTGTCACCACTTCTACCAAGATAAATGACCTCTCTAAGAGATTAGAGAGTGGGGGTTTTTCTTTGATCTCTTACTTCTCTGAGGGTGTTGTCAATGAGACTACATGGTATATCGATAATGGTGTGTCAAAGCATATGACAGATTCACAGGATGTATTTGAGACTCTAGCTGAGTGGGTCCCGAAGTTGCACATGGTGGTGGGAAACAAGAATCAGAAGGAGATCAAAGGATATGACATCATGCCATTCAAGATGAAATCAAGTTAGATGATGTGAGTTTAAGATGTAATTTATGTACCAGAGCTCAGATATAATGTATTTTTTTGTCTCAATGATCTAGTGGAAGGGGTTTGACATGATTTTCTAGGATGGGAAAGGGAAGCTTAGGCCTAAAGGCTCTCGCTATAGTGGAGTGGTAATTGGAGTTAGAGAACATGGTTTATACAGGTTAACAGGAAAGCCTATAGATAATGAGAAGCAAAAGCAAGAGAAGGTCCAAGTTCCAGAGATTCAGAGGGAGTCAAGTTCTAGAGGGAGTTTATAGGTTCAGAGGGAGAATGTGTAGTCAGGGAAGAGCATGTGGTTAGTGGGGAGCAAGGGTGATTTTGCAACTAAAAAGAAGGAACCATGGGATGGCATGGAAGCATTTTGAGAGAAGAAGAAGCAGGAGGCTTCTCGTGGTACTGACACTTCTGAGAAGGGCGTAGTTCATGCTTCAAGGTATGCTAGAGTGGTGAGCACGAGAGTTGAGCTAGTGTCACCAACAGTGGCAGTGATGAAGAGTTACTTCCTAGTCTTGGAAGTACCTCCCTCGTTAAGAGGGAATGTTGAGATTGGTAACTTGGGAGATACTCCAAACCCTAGGGTACTGTCAGAAAATTATATATTTTTGAGCTAAGACTTCTGTGATCCATAATATTATTAATAACATCTTACGGAGAAAATCACATAAAAAATATTCTTATCGACACGTTTCGAACCATCCAGTGTGGTTCATCTTCAGGATAAGATGAAGTACTAGATCTGGGCAATGAAATAAATAGATGTACAGAGTTATATTTTGACCTCATTACTAAACCTCCTTTTTTTTTTTCTTTTTTCTTTTTTTTCTTTTTTAATTAGGAACCCTCTTATATATATTATCATTTATTATATTTTTTTAATTTTATTAATTAATTTTTTGAGAAAGTTGAAATAAGATAATATTATAACACTTATTAATGTTAATAAAGGATTAAATATAATGATTAATTATTTTATTATAACCTCTTATAATATTCCTTTTTTAATCTGATCTATCATTTTAATGACCCTTTTAATTTAATTTTAATTTGAAATAAGGTTTTTAGGGTTATAAAGGGCTTAATATTTTATTATTGTATTATAACCTCTTATAATGTTTTTATAAAATAATGAAGAAAAGAAAAAAAAATATTTAATTGATTTAACTTAAACTTTTCTAATTCAAATCTTTTCTCTGCCCTCAGTCAAACTAGCCGTTACTCACTAACGGCTAGTTAGAAGCTCTCTACATCTATTTATTTCATTGCCCAGATCTAGTACCTCATCTTATCCTGAAGATGAACCACACTAGATGGTTTGAAACGCGTCGATAAGAATATTTTTTATGTGATTTTCTTCGGAAGATTTTATTAATAAAATTGTATATTACAGAGAAATGGAACACATAAAATATTGTAGAAACACAAACACAAAAAATGCATAAAAAAAGAGAGACACAGATATATGTGGTTCACCCAATTTGTGCTACATCCATGGAGAAACAACCAGTCTATAACAACCCTAGTGAAAACTTCATGTAATAAAATTTAATAAAGGCAAAAAAAGACCACGGTTAAGGGACACATATTCCAAACTAAATGATGGGCAAAGATATCCTAGTGGGCATCACTAGATGTGTTTATGGCTAAGGAAATTGGCAAAGGCATTAAAAGGCAAAAAGACATTTTTGACACATTTAATTATGAAAATAAAGGAAATAATGAGAAAAGTAAGGTGAAAGGTCATAGGCTTCATGTGAAGAGGAAATTGAAGGAAAATAATGGAAAATGAAGAAAATAGAGGCCTCATTAATAAAAAGGCTTCTAAGGATCAGTTGGTAACCTTTTTTCGGTTCAAGTTTTGGAGCTCTCTCATTATTCTTTGTCTCTCACTCACTCTTGGTCACTTAGAGTTTTCTTTGAGAACTCTAGCTATGGATCAAGGCAGGAAAAGCAAGAAAAGGGAAAGGAAAGAAAGCAAGGATCATGGAAGGAAGAGCAGGATCAAGCAACTTCAACAGGAATACTTGTAGGTAACATATTGCATGTGTGATTTCCGAGCTGGTTTTGAGATGCATGGACTTGCATGTTGGTGTATGGTTCTCTTGCTTTTGGTGGGATGGTTTTGTCAGGTTATGACAGTGGTTTTCAGCCTAGCCTTTCCTTTTCTAGATGCCATGGTGTGTTGGGATGTTTATCTCGGTTTTGAGATTTGGATTTGCTGGATGGATTTCAGAATCTGGGGCGGAGGTGGTCTCAATGTTCATTCCCAAAGGCCTAAGAATCCATTGACCAGTTTTGGCGGGCGTTGAAGGCTTGAAAATCTTGGCCTCAACATAAGGGAAAATCACTCGGTCGGGAACTTAGAGCACCTCCTTTTCAATTTGGGATGGTGGCTTCGACTGGGTTGATGGGATCAATTTCCCTTAAAAAGATATATGAAAATGGATGCAAGATATATAGGTGTGAAGGTTGATGGATGTAGATAAAACAAAAATGAATATAAGTAAATTCCTTACAATATCGATCCCGGGACAATATATCTTCTACATATGTGACTTGAAGATTTCACTCATAATATGACAATGTAGATCATCAAACTATTCATGAATATAAAACGAGTAATGATAACTAATTTAATCAAATAGTTAATTAAATTAGTTGATATAATTCACTGAACATATAAGATATCATTGTTTTCCTATACACTTAGAAGATTTCGATTAAAACACATCAATAGTGATAATTGTTCAATCGTATGCAATAACATATATGACAAACTTGAAAATAAATAATAATTCAACTCATAAACATAGCATCAATATATAGATAATAGTACTCGATACACGTTAACTTTGTTCATAAGTAAAATCAGAGTGGTTCTTCTTTCTATTAAGACTTTTTTTCAACTACAATAGTGCAAACCAAAAGATTTCTTGCAAAAATTCAGAACCCCTTCTTCATAACATTGAAGGGGATTTATATTTTGAAATCAAAACCCAAACATAGAAAAGTTCCACAAAATGTTGGGTGGTTTAAACAAACAACACTTAAAATAAAATACAAGATAATAATAACTTGTTGTTATAACAACTTTGAACATGATTGGGAGGAGGACTGCTTTGCCACTCATTGTCAAAGCTCACATATATCTATCATCAGCTTCAATTGAGGTGGATGGTAAGGAGCAATGTGCATCAGAGCAGTGAATAACGCATTGTTGAGTGCTAGAAGAAGATGACTAGTGGTATTTGCAAGACACCTCAACATAAACCACTGATTGTGAGGTTTGACTTGGAAATGCCAAATGGAATTCCAAGTCAATCTTTGATAGGGCCTTTATTCCCTCAGCCTTCTTATTTGATGCTTCTTGCCAAGTCTTTGTTAGCAATTTTACCTCGCACAAGGTATCTTCACAACAATCCAAAATGAGACTAGCTTGAAATAGCTTATCTCTGATTGATTCAATGATGTTATTTGATATGTCCCTGGCACTATAGATCGCCATCTTTGCATATTTAAGCTTAATCTCCTATTCTTGAAAGACAATGTCTTTTTGAGATTCTTCTATTTTGGGGAGATTGGTCAATCGACCCTCAGAGTTGTCTTGCCAATCGATGAAGTTGGAAATATTTTCCTCTATTTCTCTATAATATGTCCTCAGATCAGATAGTTGATCTACAAGTGAATCACTCGATTGGCATAGGTCTTGGATAATGGCCAAATTTTGACAAAATACAACATGTTGTTGAGCAAGTATGTTGTTTAGCTCTACTGCTTCTTTCTTGAACTCTGTTATTTTTGGATTGGCCTTTACTTGCTCAATTTTGTGGTGCAGCTCTTGTATTTGGGAATCTCGGCTCTTCATGTCAGATTCATATTGAATCTTCAGGCTATCGAAACTAGTTTGCAATTGTTCAAGTTGAGCTTGCCATTGCTTTGCGACTCCCTGCTTTTCACTTTCCAAACTTTGTTCAAGCTGCCTTATTTTCTCATCTTTCTCCCAAAGGAGTTGTTGCACTTATGAGGCCTTATCAATTTTTTCACAAGCATAAGCTCCTACGTACTGTGATAGTCTTCTTTAGTCAGGGTGTCTTGGGCATCTTTCCAGAGTACTTGAAAGGAGGCATTTCCAGGGACCAAAATATGGCTTTGTTCAATTCTTCTTCTTTTCCTCTGTTTGTTGACCACTGCCTTATGCTTCGGACTGTACAATACATCAAGAGGAGGAATCTCCTCTATTTTTAGAATGACCTCAGATTTCGGAAATACTAGGATGAACCCCAAATAATAAATGTCTATAGTTTCCTTTGAAGCCTCAACAATGAACAAGGTCTTCTCTGTGTTTTTAGGAGTTTGGAGATTTTTGGGTCATATTGTTTGGAAAACCGTTCCCAAATTTCTTCCAGATTCTTATATGTTAGAACTTCTTTGGCATGTGAAGAATAAGAAGCCTCTATCTCTTTAGTATGACCTACATCTGAGACCCGTGATGTGCTAACTCCTTTTTCCTGCTCTGTGCTCTGGTGATTGAGTTTTCACGACTCCGTGGGCAAGTGGGAAATCCCTTTAGTCTTGTATTGATTGGACTGAATTAATTCCTCAAGACTGAACTGTGTTGTTGCCTCTCTCTCAACCTTTGCATAGTCGGAGGCCGACTCAAACAGGTCATCAAACTTATCAGGATCATTTCTGAACTGCCTGAGTTTTAACATTCTTGGCAGTATTAATGGGGTCAAAATGCCGATTCAGAATGGTTGGAAAGTTCATAAGCTAGATTTCCTCCATTTCCTTAGTAGCATTCTTGAAATTCTCAAGGGAATAGACATCACAACAAAAGGGAAAGATAGGCCACATTATCTTTTTGTTATCTTTCATGACCTTAGATAAGCCATTTCCCACAGTCTCATAGGTTATTTCCTGGGCTAGGAGCTTGTCGGGAATATATAAGGGTAACACATGTGGGTGTGCAAGGCTGCCAAAATCTTGAACATAGGTAAAGGACTCTTCTCCAAACCATCTACCAACTGATAAGAGGCGACTGTTGCCTTTAGGTGAGATTCTAGGGAGTTTTTCATTAAAGACAAACTGGTGGATCGGAAGCACAACTCCATGGAAAATTTTGTAGAAATGGGGATGATATTTTGACTCCCAGAGAATACTATGATAGATGTGTATATCCATAGGGTCCTGTATGGTCCATTTCCATCCCATGGATGGGAAATCAAAAGTGAAGCAAAAAGCATCCATTAGATAGGCACTCATGTAAAATGGGGGAACAATGTTTTTAGAAAAACTGCATTTTTTCCTATAATCTAGGATTTGGATACTTAATTATAAGATAGAATTTTCACCCAATCCATAACATAGCTATTGGAGCCGGCATCAATCAGGGGTACCCATTGGTATGAAAAATTTTGGGTATTGGCATAACCAAATAATCTACATATCATGGTGGCAGCAGAACAATAGGGAAGGACAAGGGAAGCTATAGAGTACATACCCTTATCCTCTCACTTGTGCTTGATAACATCTCTTCTCCATCCTTTGATGAATTCAAATTCATCTTGATTTTCCTTCATGAATTTCTCAATGAAGTCCTTATCATATTTCTTCTGAGGTGACGACAACTGTTACATATGAGTCGAATCTTTACTGGTGAAAGAGTTGATTACCGTGCTCCTCTTGGTCATAAAGTCTCTGTCTGCAATGTTTAGATGGTCGATGACCCATCTGATCATATCCATGTAAGGTTGGATGTTCGGCTAAGCAGCATCTCTGTGGAGGAATGAATTGGCCAGATCACTATATGTAGTATTAGAAACTGGGTATGAATCTTCGACTGTGGCTACTCTTTTTGTGACCCTCGACTCTTCATCTTCAAAAAGTTGATACATGGCCTCCCAGGTAGAGGTTTCGACATTTGGGGTGCATGTGGTATCGGTAAATAATGCAGGCAATTCCGCGACCTCAGGGGGAGGAGCAATTGATTGTTGTTGAACAACACGTTTCTTCATGGGTTTGGTCGACTGAGACATTTCTGTTGAATTATGTTTATCGGGACTGGCCTGTCAAGAGAAACACAAGATTGAGGAGAAACGAAATTTAGAGCGAATAACTTAGAGAAAATAACTGATTACACCATAATCCAAGACTTTTGTGAGCGAAATCTTAGGAAATATGAAGGCATTTATTATATCGTAAACCATTAATTCTCCACATTTGGCCATTTATTGATAAAATGTGAATTCACATGGGCCACATTACATGTCAGCATATCAGAGAACTTTATCGGCGAAAATTATTTGTCGCACCATTAAAAATTGCTATATCGTTTACCTTCGATAAGCTTATAGTGCATAGAAGCTTAGAATTACAGGCGATAAGAATTACCAAAGGTTTCACATCGATGTTTTCATATCAGGGATTTGCAAGGATAACTGTCGATTATAAAACCCCGATATGACAATTGTGATATAAGAGGCGGGTAGTATATTGGAGATCGGAGGATCAGACATGGTCATCAAAATGAAAACGCTGATATGGAAACCCCGATTTGATACGTGGCATCCTTGCAGGCTCGAACCTTTATTGCTATAACATAAAACATAGTGCTTTATTATTTTAAGGCTTTAAGACTTTGGAAACCCGATTGGGAAATGTTTTAATCAAAGTTTTTGTTAAGGGGATATGTTGGAAAGCTCCAATATTATATTTTCGAAGAGAGTTTTTTAAGGTTAAAACCAATGTTTAAAGGTCTAAGCTCCGATCTTTAAGTTCGGATAAGGGAATATTTAGATTCAATCAAGCTTTCGAAATCATAAAGCTAATATTACCTTGTTTTATCGGATTTTTTAGGTTTTATCTTAAATTTTAAAAGGGTCCCCATTATTTATTAGTTCTACTATTAATTATAATTGGAGGTTGTTGAGTAGTACAACAATTGGCGACACACTAGGCGAAACAGTTATCTCTCTTAAAAATAAAATAATGTTTAATCAATGAAAGAAGAAGACTTAGAAAGATAAAAATTCTTGAAGTTTAGTTTGATAACAATTACTGTAGATAAAAGAACTCATCATTTTGTAAATTATCTCATAATCTGTTTATTGATGAAAACCTTTGTTATCCATGTTTGTCATCTAATCAGTTATAAAGATAAAGTTAAAAACTACAGAACTTTAGATTTTAAGATAGACATATTTGTCACTTGTAGAGTCATTGTTCCCAATAGGCGTCCATAGCTTCAACAGGGTTACCATTTAACCATAGAAATGCCAGTATCCCATCCACTTATAGTAAAAAAATTAGGTGTTTTTTTCTTTCTTTTAAAATGTTGTTTTAAAGTTTTCCTGAAAGTCATTGCCCTGGTTTGGTGACCAGATTATGATAATGCCATTCACGAGTTATAACGGTACCTGAACAAGTCAACTCATGATGATACCTCTTGCCTTATGGTTATATAACTATAACCATTATCTTGGTTTAGTGGTCAGTTTGATAATGTCAGTATCATTGGTTTCCCATGATCATGGTAAGTTGTCTCATGATGAGATCTCTTATCTTTCAAGTTTAATATATTTTTGAATTATACTCTAAAAAAAATTAAAATCAGTGAATCGGGAGGCATATTCACTCCTTAAGAGTAATGGATGACAATTGAAGTCAAAAGATGCTAAAACTTCATAATAGCCTTTAATTTTTAAAGGAAAACCTTTTGTATGATCAATCAAGGGATAACTAGATTTTATAAAGCTTTCAAGCTTTGAAACATTCACAATTTAATGGATATAAATATTTCAGATTTTTGTTATAATTTGCAAAACTAAACCTCAATGTTATGGTTTTCTTTTTAAAAATCTCTCACTTAATTAGTCAAATCTCATTTTAATGATGAGAGACACCATATGAGGACAAAAGTGTATTACCTAACAATGCAGGGATAAGACATCAGTATATACATATGATTATCTACATATTTACAAAAGGATAGGTATCCTTAATAAAAATATTTCTTCAAAACTAGCCCATTTTTCCACAGGAAAAAAGCGGTAACCTTTTATTTAAAAAATGAAAAGTTACACAATTCATATGCATTGAAGCATTTCCATAAGTTTCCCATTGGGCTTGAGTGCTTTCACACACAATGCAACGTAGCGAGGCTACCATGCATTTAGAAAGAAAGAAAGAAAATAAAAAAGAAAGGAGGAAAGGACAGAAAAACTGGTTCCCGGTAGTGAGTAGAGGACTCACACCTCATGTTTTTCTCCCCTTCTTCTTTTCGACCTTGCGCCACTCTCCTTGAGTGGGCTCGATTGAAGCTAGGAATAACTGTGTTTCTGCTTTCTGTGGAGTTGTATCCTTGTCTGAGTCTGAAGTATCTAAGGGATGATGCCGTTTGATCCCTCCCATACTCAGATCCTCACTTGTCTTCTCTGCCTGATTTGAATGGAGCTGTGAAACCTTGTTGGCTGATATGTTATCCTTTTGGGTCTCCTTTCCTTGGGAAGGCTCAGAATTCTTTGTGGGGGTAACTTCCTCCTCTGCTTCTGATTCGTTGTCCTCTGAGTCAGGAGGGGGAAATTGCCATCCTTTCCTCTGCTTCCCTTTCTGCTTCTTTTTACTGTTTGCTTTCTTGGCTTCTGGGCATGTACTTTGCAAGTGTCTTGTCAGCCTACAGTTCCTGCATCTGAAAACAGTGTTTTCGTAGTCTAGTCCTTGTAGCCAGTTTTGTTGTTTGTATACCAGCCTTATAATTTCCAGCAGTCCTTTACTTATATCTACTTCCACGCAAATGCGTGCAAAGGTGTAGATCCTCTCATCAACCCTTTCCAGATCTATTTTGATATATTTCCCTATGTTGTTCCCAATTCCTTCCAAAACTCGTTCACTCCAAAAGTGAACGGGAAGGTTATATAGGCGGACCCAGACCGGCATTTTGGAGATAGTCATTTTGTTTGGATCAAAATCTAGAAACCATGGGGTCATAAAAAGACCCGATGTTCCCCAAAACCAAGGCCCAACACTGATGATTGTATCTCTGACTTCCGTGGATGCAAATTTAACAATGAAAAACCCCTTGGAGCATAAGTGTATATCACATTCCATGGTCCAACTGGTGAAGATCCAATGAAATAGATCCATTGGCTTTGGCCAAAAACTGTTAAATCGGCAGATTAGGGCCTGTGTTTCATATGACTTAACGAGATCTTCAAGTCCTGTAGAATCAAAGTTGAGTGATAGGGTTTGCCCTAGCTGATCTACTATGTATGGCCTAGGTGTATATCCACCTTGATTTGGAGGGGACCCTGGATCTCTGTTACCCTGTAATATGTTTTTGTAAAAGGACCCTCCCTTGGGTTGATGCTGAGATGCTGTCTTTTTCCCCTTGTCTCCTCCTGAGGAGCTTGGATGTCCCTGGGGTAGAGCCCCTCCTCTCAGCCTAAGGTTTAAAGCAATGGTTTTTTCTGGGCTAATATCATAGTTTTTCAGGGTTCTGCTATCCTGAAGGGACCACCTACCACTGACCAAATGTTGGATCTGAACAGGGTATCCCATTAATGCCCATATTTGCTGTTTCAATTGCATAATGGTGCTTTCTGCATGTACCCACACTAGACTGGTTTTCTCCACAGGGGGTTTTATAAAAATATGAAAACAAGTTGATGTTACCTGTTGCCTGGGTTCTGGCTGTTCTAGCTACCCATGACATTGCGCTGCCGCGACGCTGAGAAGATCAGAAACCCTAGCCATGTTGTTCTCCCGAGCCGCAGAGCTACATGTTGGATCAACCTTATTCAAGCCCCGATTTACTGGATTGAAAGCCAGATCTGGCGGATCGATAGCAGATCTAGGGTTATCTGCCAGCGTTAGAGTCTCACTCTCGTCTATGAAATCCACGCCCACAGCTTCCAAGATCTGGGTCTCCACGAAATGTCTGATTCGAGCACAGGGTATGACAGGAATACTAACGGATTTCTTGATCCGCCGAACCAGACCCAGATCGATCAGTCTGTTAACGGCGTCCCTAATCTGCCCCGCCTCTATCACTACTATGGCTCCAACCTCTTCTGCATATGACGAAGGATCCTTCGGATCGCTGCTTCGACACTCCTGCAAGGCCACCACATCGGCATTTCCACTCCCAGACATTGTATGCACAGGTTGGGTGTTCGAAACTCGGGGACCTCAGAGCGCTCCTCAACCGTCCGCCAAATCTATCATTCTTTTTGAAAGGTGCATTCAAATTAATTCAAATGCATGATCTCCAAAACTAGCCCATTAACAAGAAGAACATTCATCTTTCGTTATAGATCATGTAGAATAAAAGTTGATGGGCCTAGTTTTTGAAAAATCTGAAATGGGCCTAACCATAGTCTTTGGAACTTTGAATGTTTGCCTTTCTCCTCACGGGCTTTGTCCCATTTTAGAACTAGATCACCAATTTCAAAAAAATTATTTTGACCTGAACTTGCATCAAATGCAGACTTAACTAATTGTTGGTGATGGGCATGGACTTGTCTAGCTTTATCTCTTTCTTTCTCCAACTTAAGGATTTGAGACATTCTTAGTTGAAAAGCAGATGAAGGGTTTTCTTCAATGGATTGCACTAGGGATAGTGATGGTATAACTAGATTAGGTGGTAAAATCACTTCTTTACCATATATTAATTGAAAAGGAGAAATGCCTATAGAGCTATTCTGGGTAATTCTGTTAGCCCATAATTAAAAGACTAGAGCTTTATGCCAATTTTTTCTGATTTTGGTCAATGGTCTGTTTGATTATTATAATAAGGTTTTTGTTAGTAGATTTTGCTAAGTCATTTCTTTGTGGATAATAATTTTCATAATACTTCAATTTAAAACATTTTCTAAGGGAAAATTCATTATTGGTGTTACCTGAAAAATATGATGCATTATAAAAAATTAAAGCATGAGGAAGACCAAACCTGGTAATAATAAATTGATCAATGAATTCAATAATGGTCTCAGAATTGTCCACCTCCAAGGGTATAGATTCCACCAACTTGGTGAAGTAATCGGTAGCAGTTAAGATGTATTTATGCTGCTTGGAAGAGTTAGGAACAATCTCACCTATTATGTCCAATCCCCATTATTCAAAGGGTTGTTCAATGTTCACTGATTGTAAACGTAAGGCTAGTTTCTTTTGTCTTCCAGCAATAGTTTGGCAGACTTTACACTTTCTAACATAAGCATGAGCGTCCCTAAAATAAAGCCAGCAAATAATAACTAGAATGTAGGATCTTGTGAGCAATGGTGTCTCCAACATAGTGTTCTCCAATTGGTCCATTATGTAGCTCCTGCAAGACCTTTTTAGCTTCAAACTTTTCTAGACATCTTAACAAAACAAAATCATGATTTCTTCTAAATAAGATGTCACTAACAAGTTGATATTGATTATCCTTTAGTATGAGAGCTCTTTTATTATTGTAATTGAGTTTTGGTGGAGCATAACCATTTTTTAAATAAAAAATGAGATCAACATATTGTGATTCAATTTCAATGGGAAATACCTTTGTGATATGAACATTATTACCTGAATCTTCATTATCTGAGTTGTCATCAACTCTAGTAGTCAAACTGCAAAAACATTGACCTCTGACAATTTTAGATGGTTTAATATTTAGGTCATATTCCTGTAGGGTAGTAACCCAATTGGCTCTTTTCTCTGCTAATTATTTCTGAATAAGTAATTTCCTAACAACAGAGAAAGGAACAATTACTTTAGTGTGTGTCCTTAGGAGGAAAGGCCTAAAATTGTTTATGGATTTAAATACTTCAAAAGATTGCCTCTCAAACTCTGAGTAATTGAGCTCAACTCCTTGTAGATTTGAACTAAAGAATGAGATTGGAGCCTCAATTTGTTGTTCATTAGGTTGAGTAAAGACTAATGCGTAATAGTGTTGGGAAACAAAAGTATAAATAATAAAATATTTAGTAAAATTATGGGTTGATAACAAAGGGACATCAATGATTGCTTGTTTTATTACTTCAAATGATATTCTTTCAGTGAGTCCTCACTTAAAATTTGACTTTTTCTTGATTATAGCTTGTAAGGGAAGTAAAATTTGAGAGAAATACGGGACAAACCTTTTGAAAAAATTAATTTTCCCAAGGAAGGATTGCATAGAATTTTTTTTATGAGGCAAAGAGATTTTAGATATTGCCTTAATCCTACCAGGGTCTATACATATCCCTTCTTTAGAGACAATAAAACCTAGAAGTTTTCCTTCGCCAAGAGAAAATAATGACTTTTTGGGATTTAAGGAGATTCCAAATTTCCTACATATTTCGAAGATTTGACTCAAATCATGTAAATGATTCTTCCTTTGTTTGGAATAAATTGTAATGTCATCAAAATACACTACAACTGATTTGTTAATCAAACCTCTGAAAGCAATATCCTTAGCTCTTTGGAAAGTAGCTCTAACATTAATTAATCCGAAAGGCATTTTCTGATAAGCATATGTCCCCCACTTGGTCCTGAATGTGATCTTCAGTCTATCATCTAGATGTACAATTATTTGATTATATCCTAAAAAACCATCTAAGAAGGACATCAGTTCAGAACCAGCAACAGATTGTAAAATTTTCTCCATTGGGGGTAAAGGAAAATTGTCCTTTTCACAAGTTTTATTCAAATTCCTAAAGTCAATACAAATGCTAATGTCTCCATTCTTCTTTCTGATAGGAACAAGATTTGAGACCCACTTGGAATGTTTGACTAGAAAATTGATTTTAGATTTAAGAAGCTTGTTCATTTCAGTCTTAATTTGAGCTTCCAAGTTAGGGTGGATCTTCCTTAGCTTCTATTGAATAGGCTTGACATATGGTAGCATAGGAATAATGTGTTGGATGATGGATATATAATTGGTTTTCAGATCATCATAATCCCATGAAAAAACATCCTTGTACTTTTTTAACAAATGAATGAAAGCAAATCTTTCATCTGGTGAGAGTGCAAGGCCCGAGTTAATGTTATGAGGTTTATGATTAGATCCTATGTTAACTAACTCATATCTCAAGGTAGAACTCTGACTTTTTAAATTTGGTTCTTTTGAATCTATCCTTTAAGTCATATAAGTCTTCCAATTTAACTACAACTTTGGCTAAATTATTTTCATTGGAGGGCCTATTTTGCATCTTGTCATGCTCATCTTCAGAAATTACTCGATCGGAGTAAGAAACTTCTGGTGATAAGAAACTCAGAATATCATCATCATAATTAAACACACGCCAATTCGTTACATTATCTAGAATGGAGGGGCGAAAAATCAATTCAATTGAAAATCTGTCAGGGCTAAAATCCTCGGGTGGAATGAGTTTAGAAGCTATATTTGCTAGGAGATTGGCACTAGCATTATGTATCCTTGTGATGGGAGCTATGTCAAATGCAGTAAAATGAGTAGTGAAGTTTTGAATAAAATACTGATAATGTCTAAGGTGACTAGAAACATAGTGGATGGTGTTTCTAACTTGTTTAATGACAATCTATGAATCACCAAACACTTTAAGGTATTTGATGTCAAGACTAATGGCCTTTTGTAAACCCTACAACAATGCTTCATACTCAGCAATTTTATTGGTACAGTCAAATTCTAATATGTATGTAAGCATAGTTTTTTCACCTATGGGACTTACTAAGATGCAACCAACTCCTGCACCTTCGCTGGATTTTGAACCATCAAAATAGAGAATCCAAAATAAATTATCATGCTTATTTACAATGTTGTACAATATTAATACATTTAGATGAATATGTTTGTGAACAATTTTCGATTTGAGATAATATAGAATCAACTAAAAAAGGAGAAGTTTGTGCTATAAAATTTCCGAAGAAAGATTCAAAAGAATAGTTTCCAAGGATGTTATTTGAAAATACTACTGGTTCGTTTTCTTCATCAAAATCGGTGACTGAATGTTTCATATGCTTCTCTCTATTAGACACGAATTTGATTTAGTTTTCCATTGTAGGGAAGCCACATACGTGACCAATCAGTTGCAAAATAACCATGCATCTTTTCAAACCAGTCCCTGCTCAAAACAAGACCATAAAACTCAGCAATGTCAACTACTAATATATCAATTATCTGACAAACCTTAAAGTTTGAAGATAGTCTAATCAATACATAATTCATTTCCCCTAACACTATGACCTTTGAATGATCTAATTGAACAATTTGTACAACAAATTTTTGGGGTAATATATTCAACTTAAGGAAAACTGCATAAGGCATGATATTAGATGATGCACCTGAATCTACCAAACAGTTATGAACATTTTTGTTAAAGATTTCAAAAGTCAAGAGAAAGGGGGGAGTATGAGAATTTGATATGTCTTTGATTAGAATAGCACCTAAAGGGTCAACTTTATCTAAAGAGACATTAGGAGGCTTAAATTTTCCCTTTGAAGCTCTTGAAGTAACAACAATAGGTAATGGAGATGAAAAAATTGCATTTAACTCATTAAGTAAAAATTATTGTTGTTGTTTCAGCTAGCTAACTTCATATAGGGAGATGTTGGCTTTAACCTTCTTCATGTCCTCCACAATGTTATACTCAATAGTATCATAGAATACAAGGGTTTTAGATGAAGAAGTAGGCTTAGAAGTAGTAGGATCATAACTTGAGGGAGGAGCAGAAGTTTTTTTGACTGTGTTTTTTCTTTAGCAGGATGAGCAAGAGACTTGTGCTTTTGATTTGTTGGAGGAGTATCAACAAGTCCTTTACTTCTAGTACTAACAGGCAGGGCTTCTTCTTCTTCCTCATTTTCTGATGAAGTTAAAATAAAATCCCATAATCCATGAGCTTCTTCTAATTCTTCTTCTTGGGACTCTTGAGTGGATAGGCATGATTCTTCCTCATCATCATCCTGGTCAGATTCTGCATTGGAAATTATACCAAGTGGTTGTGATTGGGATGGTTTAATTTTTCTAAAAGGTCGAAAAGGATTTTTGGATGATTCAACAACCTGTTTCTTGATCTCTACCATTTCATTTGACATAGTCTTGAGAACCTTTTGTAATCCTTCTAGATTGAAAGGATCTTTTGGAGATTTCTTCTTTGGTTCATCCTTGAAAGTGACATTTTTATTTTGTTTCCTTTCCTCAAGAGTTGTTTTCTTCTCAAGGGCAAGGATTCTCTTTTCTACAGATAAGGCGTCTTTCATAGTATCAGTTAATGACATTTTGTTTTTACCTATCTACAAATATTGCAATGTTTGAAGGAAGGGCACTAATGTACCATTCAACTTGTACATCTACTCCAGGTCTAGAAGTTTATGGGATTTTGTGCAGTAGATTGTTAAACCTTGAATTGAAATCCTTAATCTTCTCACTTGGATTAGCTTTAAGATTTGAAAAATCGTTAATCAAAGTGGCAGTGGTTCGGTCATCACCAAATTGGAGTAATAATTGTTCCTCAAACATATCCTAGTTAGTTATAGACCCAGATGGAAGAGAAAAATACCATGATATTGCAAATCCTTCAAAAGTATAAGGAAAAATTCTAACAACACAATATTCTTGATTGAGTCCATTTAAATTTATGGCCAACATAAAATTATGAAAATGTTCCTCTAAAGGGAGGCCATCATCAGGATTGTATTTAGGAAGCCATCTTTCTGGGTGTTTAGTAGAGGGTGTAGTGGTGGATCCATCTGAGCTGCCCTGAGATTGTTCCATGGTCTATTAGCAATCCTGGGATTTATTAAAACAGAGGATGATGTAGAAGAAGTGGAAGATGAAGAGGATTGGCAAGTGGAAGATGATGAGGATTGGGCAGTGGATGAAGATGCAATAGTGCTACTAATTACATGAATAGAGGAGATTGTAGAAGATGCGAAAAATGAAGAGGAAGGGACAGTGGAAGAAGTTGTCATGGTGCTACTGATTACAACTGCACTAGATGATTGTGTTTGAGAAAAGGATGGGATAAGAGGTTGATAAGAAGAATATAAAGACGTGGAATAAGAACTAGTACTAAGAGAAGGATTAAGAGGAGGAGATGATAATGTAAGCTCACTAGCATAAGAGGGATATTATGGTGTGATTTTCTTTCTCCGATGAGTGACAAAAGGAAATTCAAAAGGTTTGACTCCAAGCTTTTCACTCTTGGATCTAGTTAGTACACTACAAGACTATAAGAGGATGCAACACTTCCTTCCAATATGTCCAATAGAACATTTTTCTCTCCAGAAATAGAGATTTCCTCTAATTTATGGATTAAATACTAAACTTCAGGGGACTCTGAAAGTGGAAGTGTGCTAGGAGCGTTGGTGGACGTTTGAACAACTTCATATCGTGGATTTGGAGATTTAGAATGTGATCTGGAAGTTAGTGGTCATTTTGAGGGGGATTGACTCTTTGAATGGCCTTTTAATTTAAGAGTGGATCTTCTTTCCATTCACAGTCTAAAGGCCCTCCTTCTAGTGCCAAAAATGTTGAAGGCTCGAAAATCTCGGCCTCAACATCGAGGAAAACCACCCAATCGGGAACTTAGAGAAACTCCATTTCCGTTTGAGATGGTGGCTCTGACTGGGTTGATGGGACCAATTTCCCTTAAAGATATATGAAAGAAGATAAAAGATATATAGGTGTGAAGGTTGATGGATGTAGATAAAACATAAATGAATATAAGTAAAGGCCTTACAATATCAATACCGGGCAATATATATTCTATATATGTGACTTGAAGATTTCATTCATAATATGACAATTGAGATCATCAAACTATTCATGAATATAAAATGAATAATGATAGCTAATTTAATTAAATAGTTAATTAAATTAGTTGATATAATCGGTTGCACGTATAAGATATCGTTGTTTGCCTATACACTTAGAAGATTTCGATTAAAACACATCAATAGTGATAGTTGTTCAATCGTATGCAATAACATATATGACAAAATTGAAAATAAATAATAATTCAACTCATAAACATAGCATCAATATATAGATAATAATACCTGATACACATTAACTCTGCTCATAAGTAAAATCAGAGTGGTTCTTCTTTCTATTAAGACTTCTTTTCAGCTACAGTAGTGCAAACCAAAAGATTTCTTGCAAAAATTCAGAACCCCTTCTTCCTAACATTGAAGGGGATTTATAGTTTGAAATCAAAAATCAAATATAGAAAAGTTCCACAAAATGTTGGGTGGTTTAAACAAACCACACTTAAAATAAAATACAAGATAATAATAACTTGTTGTTGTAACAACTGTGAACATGACTGGGAGGAGGACTACTTTGCCACTCGCTGTCGAAGCTCACATATGTCTGTCATCGGCTCCAATTGAGGTGGATGGTAAGGATCAATGCGCATCAGAGCAGTGAATAATGCATTGCTGAGTGTTGGAAGAAGATGACTAGTGGTATTTGCAAGACACCTCAACATAAACCACTGATTGTGAAGTTTGACTAGGAAATTCCAATGGCATTCCAAGTCAATCTTTGATAGTTCCTTTATTCCCTCAACCTTCTTCTTTGATGATTCTTAACAAGTCTTTGTTAGCAATTTTACGTCGGGCAAGGTATCTTCAGGGCATTCCGAAATGAGATTAGCCTGCAATAGGTTATCACTGATTGATTCAATGATGTTATTTGATATGTCCCTAGTGCTATATATCACCATCTCTGCATGTTTAAACTTAATCTCCCATTCTTGAAAGACAATGTCTTTCTAAGATTCTTCTATTTTGGGGAGATCGGTTGATCGACCCTTAGAGCTGTCCTGACAATCGACGAAGTTGGAAATACTTTCCTCTACTTCTTTGTAATATGTCCTCAGATCAGACAGTTGATCTACAAGTGAATCACTCGATTGGAATATGTCTTGGATAATGGTGAACTTTTGACAAAATACAACCTGTTGTTGAGCAAGTAGGTTGTTTAGCTTTGCTGCTTCTTTCCTGAACTCTGTTATTTCTGGATTGGCCTTTAGTTGCTCAATTATGTGTTGCAGCTCCTATATTTGGGAATATGGACTCTTCATGTAAGATGCATATTGAATCTTCAAGTTACCAAAACTTGTTTTCAATTGCACAAGCTAATCTTTCCATTGTTGAGCGACTCCTTGCTTTTCACTTTCCAAACATTATTCAAGATGCCTTATTTTCTCATCCTTCTCCCTAAGGATCTGTTGCACTTATGAGGCCTTATCGATTGTTGCACTAGCATAAGCTCCTGCATACTGTGATAGTCTTCCTAGGTCTTCAGCCTAGGTGACTTGGGAATCTTTCCAGAGTACTTGAAAGGAGGCATTGCCAGAGATCAAAATCTGATTTTGTTCAGTTCTTCTCCTTTTCCTTTGCTTGTTGACCATTGCCTCGGACTGTAGAATATATCAAGAGGAGGAATATTCTTTATTTTCAGAACGACCTCGGAGGTTGGAAATATTGAGATGATCTCCAAATCATCAGTGTCCATAGTTTCTTTTGAAGCCTTAATAGTGAATGAGGTCTTCTTTGTCTTTTTAGGAGTTTGTAGATTTTTTGGGGCAAATTGTTCCCAAATTTCTTCCATATTCTTATCTGTTAGAAATTCTTCTTCCTGTAAATAAGAAGAAGCCTGTATCTCTTTAGTATGAGCTACATCTGAGACCTGTGATGTGCTCATTCCTTTGTCTTGCTCTGTGCTCTGCTGATTGAGTTTTAAGAACTCTGTGGTCAAGTGGGAAATCCTTTTAGTCATTTGAATTAATTATTCAGCACTGAACTGCGTTATTGCCTCTATCTAAAACTTTGCATAGTCATAGGCCAATTCAAACAAGTCATCAAACTTATCAGGCTCATTTTTGAATTGCCTAAGTTTTGCCTTAGTTGTAACATTCTTGGTGGTATTAATGGGGTCAAAATGTCAATTTGAAATGGTTGGAAAGTTCATAAGTTGGATTTCCTCCATTTCCTTAGTAGCATGATTGAAATTCTCAAGGGAATATACACCAAAACGAAGGGGAAAGACATGCCACATTGTCTTTTTTTAATCTTTCATGACCTTAGATAGGCCATTTCCCACAGTCTGATACGTTGTTTCTCGAGTTAGGAGCTTGTCGGGAATATATAGGGGCAACACATGTGGGTGTGCAAGGCTGCCAAAAATCTAAACATAGGTAAATCAATCTTCTCCAATCCATATACCAACTGATAGGAGGTGGTTGTTGGCTTCAGGTTAGATTCTAGGGAATTTTTTATTAAAGACAAATTGGTGGATCAGAAGCACAACTCCATGGCAAATTTTGTAGAAATGGGGTTGATATTTTGACTCCCATAGAATACTAAGATACGTTTGGATAGGCATAGGGTCCTATATGGTCCATTTCCATCCCATGGATGGGAATCATATGTGAAGAAAATAGCATCCATTACAAAGGCACTCATGTCAAATGGGGGAACAATGTTTTTCAGAAAAACTGTGTTTCTTCCTATAATATAGGATTTGGATACTTAAATTATTAGATAGAACTATCCCCCAGTCCATAACATAGGTGGCATCAATCAGGGGTACCCATTGGTCTGAAAATTTTTGGGTATTGGCATAACCAAATAATCTACATATCACAGTGGTAACATAACAATAGGGACCGACAAGGGAAGTTATAGAGTACATATCCTTGTCCTCTTGCTTGTGCTTGCTAGCATCTCTTATCCATCCTTTGATTACTTCAAATTCATCTTGATTTTCCTTCATGAATTTCTCAATGAAGTCCTTATTATATTTCTTATGAGGTGACGACAACTGGTACATCTGAGTCAAATCTTTACCAGTGAATGAGATGATGACCGTGTTCCTCTTGTTCGTAAAGTTTATGTCTGCAATGTTTAGATGGCCGATGACCCATTTGATCATATCCATGTAAGGTAGGATGTTCGACCGAGCAACAATTCTGTGGAGGAATGAATTGGCCATATCACTATATGTAGTATTAGAAACTGGGTATAAATATTCGACTGTGGCTACTCTTTCTATGGCCCTTGGCTCTTCATACTCGAAAAGCTAATACATGGCCTCCTAGGTAGAGGTTCTGGCGTCTAGGGTGCATGTGGTATCGATAAATAATGGAGGAAATACTGTGGCCACAGGGGGAGGAGCGACTGATTGTTGTTGAACAACAAGTTTCTTCCTGGGTTTGGTCGACTGAGACAAGACAGTCCCGACAAAAATAATTTAGTAGAAATGTCTCGGGAAATGTTTTAATCAGGGTTTTTGTTAAGTGGATATGTTGAAAAGCTCTAATATTATATTTCTGAAGAGATTTTTTTTAAGTCTAAAACCAATGTTTAAAGGTTTAAGCTCTGATATTTAAGTTCTGATAAGGGAAATCAATAGATTAATCAAGATTTTGAAATAATAAAGCTAATATTACTTTGTTTTATTGGATTTTTTGGGTTTTGTCCTAAATTTTAAAAGGGTCCCCATTATTTATTAGTTCTACTATTAAATATAATGGGGGGTTATTGAGTAGTACAATAATTGGCGACACACTGGGTGAAACAATTATCTCTGCTAAAAATAAATGAACGTTTAATCAATTAAACAAGAAGACTTAGAAAGATAGAATTCTTGAAGTTTAGTTTGATAACAATTACTTTGGATAAAAGAACTCATCATTTTGTAAATTATCTCATAACCTGTTTATTGATGAAAACCTTTGTTATCCATGTTTGTCATCTAATTAGTTATAAAGATAAAGTTAAAAACTACATAATTTTAGCTTTTAAGATAAACCTATTTGTCACTGATAGAGCCACTACTGCCAGGAGGAGTCCATAGCCTCGAGAGGCACTCAACAATGTGTTATTCACTACTTGCATGCACATTGATCCTCATCTTCCACCTCAATTGAAGTCGGTGACATACATATGGGAGATTTGACAACGAATGGAAAAGCAATCCTGCTCCCAATCGTGATTAAAGTTGTTATAACAACAAGCTATTATTATCTTGTATATTATTTTAAGTGTGGTTTGTTTAAACCACCCAACATTTTGTGGAACTTTTCTATTTGAGTTTTGATTTCAAACTATAAATCCCCTTCAATGTTATGAAGAAGGGGTTCTGAATTTTTGCAAGAAAGCTTTTGATTTGCACTACTGTAGTTGAAAAGAAGTCTTAATAAAAAGAAGAACGACTCCAATTTTACTTATGAGCAGAGTTAATGTGTATCGGGTACTATTATCTATATATTGATGCTATGTTTATGAGTTGAATTATTATTTCTTTTCAAGTTTGTCATATATGTTATTTCATACGATTGAACAATTATCACTATTGATGTGTTTTAATCGAAATCTTCTAAGTGTATGGGCAAACAACGATATCTTATATGTGCAGTGAATTATATCAAATAATTTAATTAACTATTTAATTAAATTAGTTATCATTACTCGTTTTATATTCAGGAATAGTTTGATGATATACAATTTCATATTATGAGTGAAATATTCAAGTGAGATATATATCTTGTCTCGAGATCGATATTGTAAGGCCTTTAATTATATTCATTTCTGTTTTATCTACATCCATCCTTTCACACCTATATATGTTTTATCCGCTTTCATATATATTTTTAAGGGAAACTGCTCCCATCAACCCAGTTAGAGCCACCATTTGAAACAGAAAGGGAGATGCTTTATGTTCCCGACCGGGTGGTTTTCCCTGATATTGAGGCTGAGATTTGTAAACCTTCAACATTTTCAGTGGTTTCTACTGAGGTGTCTTGGAAATACCACCAGTCATCTTATTCTAGCACTCAACAATGCGTTATTCACTACTCGGATGTGCATTGATCCTCACCATCCACCTTAATTGAAGCCAATGACAGACATATGTGAGCTTCGACAGTGAATGGAAAATCCGTCCTCCTCCCAGTCATGATCTAAGTTGTTATAAAAACAAGCTATTATTATCTTGTATGTTATTTTAAGTGTGGTTTATTTAAACCACCCAGTGTTTTGTGGAGCTTTTCTATATTTCAGTTTTGGTTTCAAGCTATAAATCCCCTTCCATGTTATGAAGAAAGGGTCTTGAATTATTGCAAGAAAGCTTTTGGTTTGCAATACTGTAGCTATAAAGAAGTCTTAATAGAAAGAAGAACCACTCCGATTTTATTTATGAGTAGACTTAATGTGTATCGGGTGCTATTATCTATATATTGATGCTATGTTTATGAGTTGAATTATTGTTTCTTTTCAATTTGTCATCTATGTTATTTCACGTGATTGAACAATTATCACTATTGATATGTTTTAATTGAAATCTTCTAAGTGTATAGGCAAACGACGATACCTTATATGTTCAATGAATTATATCAACTAATTTAAGTAAATTAGTTATCATTACTCGCTTTATATCCATGAATAGTTTTATGATCTACATTGGTATATTATGAGTGAAATATTGAAGTCACATATATGGAAGATATATTGTCCCGAGATAGATATTGTAAGGCCTTTACTTATATTCATTTCTGTTTTATCTACATCCATCAACCTCCACACCTTTATATCTTTTATCCTCTTTCATATATCTTTTTAAGGGAAACTGGTCCCATCAACCTAGTTAGAGCCACCATCTCAAACGGAAAAGAAACTGCTCTAAGTTCTCGACCGGGTGGTTTTCCCCGATGTTGAGGTTGATATTTTCGAGCCTTTAACAACGGGATACACTGTAAAGCCTAAGGGAAGACTCTCGGTTTAGGGCCTAGTGATCCAGGATTGGATTGCAGTAAATCTTGAGAGACAAGGAGATGGGAAATTCCTCAAGGATAGTGATGGATTCTAGATGGCATTCCAAGTTTGGTTCGATTTTGTGATCAGAGCACCGGTCTTGGTTTGGTCACGGTTTGGTGAGGGTGGAGGTGGTTTAACCTCTGGTTTCCCTTGGTTGTTTTTCGATTGGTTTATCCATGAGATCCCACATTCATATTTGGAATATGGCACGAGGTTGACTCGCTGAAAGAAAGATATGGTTCAGTCATGTCTACGGTTGGGTGGTACGTGGAAGTCCCGAACCTGGTTGGATTTGCCTATGATTAATAAAAGGTAAGTTATTTTTCTTTTGTACTTGTTTATATGTGGATTTAATGGCTGTTATACCTCTATTATTTTGATGGTTTTATTCTAATTATAAGCATGGTTAATTAACTGGTTCATGTCATGGTTATTTCATGTATTTACTTGTAATTATTAAAATCATGGATGAAATACATAAAATATGTCATCACAGTTCAAGGGACAAGGTGGTGATCTTTTTTTTCGTGTTTCAAAATATTTTCCAGTCATTCATGCCATGTCTTGTATTCTAGACCTATAAGTTGCATTAGTGTCAAGTGTTTGATAGAATGTCAATCCTGGTTGGGGATGATCAGGCCTAGTCTTGAAGTTGATTTTTGGTTTATTAGTATTTTCATCATGTGTATGATGGATTCTAAAAGTTACAACAAGTTTTGGGCAGCGGTCAGAATTTTTGGCTAGAAAAGTGCCTTAAATTCCGTGGATGTTGGCATAGGTATGCTGGGAAAAGTCCCTAGATGCAGGAAAGCAAGCCTATGAGAGCATCCAGAGGTCCCTGGACACAAGCATGCCCATATCATGAGAGTACCCAAAGGTCAAGAGGTCTAAAAGGTTAGTGGGATCTAGGGGAAGGATGTCTGAGGGGTTGGGATGTCTCCTGGATGTGTTGTTTTTGATGTAGAAGGTATGGTTGATGTGTTTTTGTCAATTCCATTTCCTTAAGGTCACCAAGGAGGTTAAATCATATCATAGTAGCCTCTCGTTGCATGTTTACCCCGATTGGGTGATTACTTGGGTAGATGTAGGAGGAGGGTGGTTATAAAGTCCTTCCTTTATATTATCTAACAAAATGAAGAGATACAACCTATAGAAAATCCAATGAAATTTCCTCTTCGTTCTCACACAATATCCTATCTCTTTCTTGCTTAGATTACACATATATATAGTTTCAATACAATTCCCTCATATATAGCGAGGGGTTTTCTTCTCGGGCAAAAAATGCTAAATTAAACATAACTTCTACCATCAGATCATCTGCCTAATGAACGCTTAGATTGACGACAATGTTACAATATTTTACAAGGCAATTTTAGATCTATTTTTAGCTTCGGGGGTGCTGACGGCGATCAAATGGGCAGGGTTTCTGCCTTGTTACAAACTAGGTTCCAACGCGGAGACACGTCTTAATAAAGAAGATAATCAAGCTCCACAACCAACAGGTACAAGGTTGTGGAGGAATTGGCAACAAAAAAGGGATTTGTGGGCTAAGTACCCAAGGTTAGGGTTTTGCACCCAAAGGAGTGGGCCCAAAACCAAGGAGATTTTTGATGACTTGGCACTTGGAGATGATATAGCACTCTTAGAGGAGAAAGAGGCTACTTCAAGTACCAAGAGAGCCCCTTTCATTGTGGAGAAAATATTTCTTATGTGTTTCATGTGGGTTAAATGGTTGGAAATTCAAGTCAGCCTTGACTTGAGGAGACCTTTGGATGGGTTAGTTGTTAAACCTATAGAAACATATAAATACAAGATGAGGAGGAGCCTCATATCACATCCAAGTGCAACGAATCATAAGGAAGACTTATCTGAAATAGGACACAAACATTTGAAGCGTAGTGAAGAAGAAAAGGAGACCTCGATTTGGTTATTTTATGTGATTGTTTGGGTAGATTCAAATAGAGGAGCAGGTCAAGTATTTGAAGGGACATTCTAGGTTGTTTTGTGTGATATTTGTGTGGAAAAGAACTTTGAAATAAGATTGTATTATCTATGTGTTTGGAAAGAGGGTTGAGGGTCATGTAGTCCTTAATTTGGAGGGGTTGAAAGGCCTAAATAAGTGGTATATCAGTCCTAAGAAGACAACACATGGAATGATAATGGAAAGGGAGGAGGAATGCAACTTGAGTATGGGTTTTTGGAGTAGAAAGGTAGAGTTGACATGTATAGTTAGAAGCCCTAACTAGGCTGAGAGCCTTCAACAGATGCACATACCCAAAAAAGTGTAAAAAGTTATGGTGTGTGGTGTCTTCAAGTTGATTTTGTTACTAGTGGATGGGGTCCTAGTTAGGATAGTTTGTTTTTGCATCTAAAGGTCTATTTGGAGGGAAACAACAAGGTGTCTTTGAAAGCCTAGACCAGTCCGTTAAGAATGACCTTGACAGTTGTAAGAAGGGCAGAGAAAGTGAAGCCTAAGGGTGTGTTTCTTGGAGGAATAAGGGCAGCCAAATAGGGTTATGAATCAACCCTAAGTTGATTGTTGGAGAAGGACATTTGATGGTGATAGTGGGAAATCATCCATGCCCTAATATTGTCTTCATTAGAGAAACATAGGAAGGAAATAGTGGGAAGAAGTCACAAAGCGTTGCATTCTTGAAGGACTGCGGATCAACAATGGGAAACTAAGGAGTTGTTCACAAATGAAGTTGTGAACAACTCACAAGAAGACCCTATGTGTTGATTCGTTGATGGACTAATGATTATCTAGTGGGAAAATTGGTGAGCCATGTTCAATGATCTAAAGGAGCATGATTTACTAATCGAGGCAGATTGGTGTTACTACAGATTAGGAGCATAATAACTAGTAGATGTGTTCAGAGTACGACCAAGTGGAGTTGTGAAGTGCACTACATCAACTAGTAGGTCAGTTGGTATCTTGTTCAGGGTAGATTGGTTGTCATAGTTGTTGACACCAAACCCTTGTTTGTATTCTTGTATCGTTGATTGTATGAGGGCCATGATCTGTGGTATGGGAGCCCTAGACAATTTTATTATAGATTAATAATATAACGAAGTTAGGTTGTTGAAAAACCGTAAAAAGTTGTATCTTTATGCATTGGTTGATTTACTGCTATATATATTCCACTATGCAAAGTAGTTTGTTATGGAATTCGATTTGGTTGTGTAAGATATTATAAGACCCTAACCTAGATTCTCTAGTGTCATGAAAAAAAACAAACTCCTCCTTTGACTTCCACCTTTCTCTATCAATCCAATCTAGGACTTGAGCCCGAGCATCCCTTAGCGAGTAAATACCATGATCATGCAATCGGTCGAACAAATCATTGTAGAGCTTAAATTAATTATTCTAACCTATACATGGATCCTCTCTAATCCTAACTTTCTTACCATTCCCTATCTTCCATACCCTCCACCTTCCAACCATAAAAAAGGCCCCCATCAAGGCTTTCTAGATGATCAATCTATTCTTAGCAAATTTATAATGGATCTAAAACAAATCTTCAATGGATAGACATACCAAATATTTGGCCTTCATTATACACCCCCCAAGAGCCAAGCTATGCGTAGGCCTTTTGAAGGCTCTTGCCTGCAACAACTTGACTAAAAGAAAAAATGATTTTTAATTCCCTACCCTCCCATACACTTAGGTTGAGCCAACACTAACCATTTAACTAGCAGGATATTACCCTAATCATGACCATGTATCCATAAAAATTAAAAATATATTTTTCTGAATCATAGTTAGAATGCCCTTCACCACCTTGGTAATGGATGTCCAGTAAAAGGGAATAGTATACAAAACCAATTTGAGAATAAGTATTCCACCTCTGGATAACCACTTTTTAACCCAAAGAGAAATATGAGCCTCGGTTTTCTTATATAACCATATCCAATCCTTGAAATTCTATGAATTTAACTTGATATGAAACCCAAACACTTAAAAAATTCCTCAATGCTTCATCTTGGGAAAGGAAGAGCTTCCTCTAGAAGAGGATTCTGATCCTTAAGGGGGCGAAATAAATGGACCCAAGACTTGGACCAATTTATCCCTATCCCCATGGCCTAATTGATAAGATCTAATATAGTTCTAATGCACTGAAAATCCTAAATGTACCTTTCACCAAGCAACAAAACATCATCAACAAATAGTAGATGAGATATAAATTTGAGGGGATAATTCTTAGTCCGTTCAGGTTCCCTTTACATATGGAATTTATCATATGCATACTCAGTCATTTGGTTACCAAGATGAAAATAAAGGGGGGAAGAGGGAACCCTTGTCGAAGCCCATGGGACATTCCAAAAAAATTAGATGCATACCAATTTATTAAAACAACAAAATTGATAGGTTGGAGGCAACCCATTATCTAGTTGATAGATCAAGCCCATCTTAATCAATACTAGTCTAAGGAAATTCCAACTGACTTTACCATAATCCTTGGACAAATTAAGCTTAAGTAAAACAAAGGGAATTTTGAGAATTTTGATTGAGTGCATTACTTGAGAAACAACAAGAACATCATGAATTTGACACTTGAAAGGAAACCCAAATTTATCCTCCAAGATAATGTCACTTAGAATAGGATTTAGCCTATTTGTAATGAGTTTGCCACACTATAAGATAAATTGTGGCAAGAAATATGTTTGAAATTGTTGCAAGAAATAACATATTAGTTTTTAGGGTTAAGGGATAGAAACATGGAGTTTATAACACCCAAACAATATACATTTTTCTTGGATTCTTGAACTACCTTTAGGATATAATATTTTAGGAGCTCATAGAAACCAAGAAAGAACTCAACCGAGAACCCATTAGGTCTAGAGCTTTTTCCTTTCTTCATATAAAAAAGAGTAGAGCATAACTCGTCCTCCAATACCTTATCTTCCAGGGGCTCATTCATGTCATCAGTAATCACCCTAAAAAAAAACTAAGTATATCTCTTCAATAGGACACCAAGTGGGTTTAGAGAATAAGGAACTGAAATGAGTTCTAGATGTGGCTACTTTTTCCTCAAAATATTTAGCTAATGAGCAATCTCTATTGAAAATATTCCATATAATGTTGTGATTTATTGAAAGGAGGCATACTTGTGGAGAAATTTCATCTTATTATCACCTTTAGCTAACTAAATGGATCTGGTAGCCTCTTCTTTGGCTAGGATATCTTATTTTTTGCTCGTTAACAATTTTAATGTCTTTGAATTCATACATTTGTGATTCATAATGATTAGAGAAGGACTTTTTGGGATTGATCACATAGGATTTTTGGGGTCAACGTTTCTACCCTCCACTGTGGTTCATCATCAGGACATAGGTGATTAGGACCTATCTCTGGGATCCAATATTAATAGAATTGGGGGGTGATCTAACAATCCCATAAATCTGTCCAGGATTTTAGTATCCACTAACCATCAAGCAAAGCCTCATAATCAAGAATATATCAATCCACTTTGAAACTCTTGCTTATCCCTTCTTATCGTTCCTCCAAGTATGGGTTAAATTAGGAGGCTTGAGATCCACTAGATGTTAAATCTAAAAAAGATGAGTAAAAAAGTCATCACGAGGGTCATTGCATGGGTGTTCCCCCCAAACTTCCCTAATAGAGAGAGTGAAATTTAAATCAACCCCCAGGATAGGGTTATTCCCTAATATAATCCATGAAAAAGAATTTTTTTTCCATAACAACTTCTCGTCAACATACAAACCATACAAATTAATGATATTGAAAGACGAGGAAAATACTAAAGCTTCTAATTCAACTAGAATACCGTAATTCAAGACAAAATAAACTTGGACTTTGAAATTGGGATTGTATGTTGTGATAATCCCACTTGGAGGACCATTTGAGTCCATATAATGAAAGTACCAATCTTTTAACTAAGAGGAGAGAGACTACATAGCCTTTGACATTGTTTCTTGGATTAGAATAACATACAAAGAGTAAACGTGGGCCAATCCCTTGAAGGTGAAGAGTTTGGCGGTGCCCTTGACTTCACACACATTATTGGACATGCATATCATGTCGCACCTTAGGAGTGGATATTCCAGTCTTTAAGGGGCTCAAGAATAGTGGAATATTTACAGACTCTAACCTCATATGCCATTAAACTTCAAGGGAGAGGGTTTTATTTTTCTCTTTGGGATCAAATATTAACAAAATTGGTAGGTGATTTGACAATCCCATAAACCTGTCTAGGATTTAAGTATCCATTGGCCATCAAGCAAAACCTCATAAATCAAGAATCTATTCAACCACTTTAAAACTCTCACTTCTCCCTTCTTATCGTTCCTCCAAGTAAGGGTCAACTTAGGAGGATTGAGATCCACTAGATGTTGAACTTCAAAAAGGTTTGCAAAAAAACCCTCACAAGGGTCACATCGAGGGTGTTTCCCCCAAACTTCCCTAATAGAGATAGTGAAATTTAAATCAACCTCCAAGATGAGGTTATTCCATGATATAATCCATGAAAAATCCAAGTCTTCCCATAACAACTTATCATCAACATATAAACCGTACATATTAATTATTTTGAAATATAAGGCAAATTCTAAAGCTTCTAATTCAACTAGAATACCAGAATTCAAGATAAAAGAAGCTAGGAATTTGAAATTGGGTTTGTACACTGTGATAATACCACCTCAAAAACCATTTGAGTCCATAGAATGAAAGTACCAATACTTTAACTAGGTGGAGAGAGACTCCATAGCCTTGACATTATTTCTTGAAGTAGAATAACATACAAAGATTAAACATGGGCCAGTCCCTTGGTGGTGAAGTGTTTGGGGGTGCCCCTGACTTCTCAAACATTAGAGGACATGCATATCATGGAACACCTTAAGAGTGGACATTCCATGCTCTAAGGACTTGAAGAATAGTGGAATATTAATGTTGGCATTATGGCACAGGTTTGGCAGGTTTGGTGCTATGGCATAGGTGTTGCCCTTGATGGCAACTCACTCTGGTGACAGATCACAGTTCAGGCACTCAGAAAGAAGAAAAGATATATACGCAGGTTCACTTTGACGAAGCCGCATATACACGCAGGTTCTGCGAATGAAAACAACGTATACACAGGTTGGTCCACACAAAGCCGCGTATACACGCACTTTCATGCAAGAAAAGCACGCACATGTGGGAGAACTTATTTTTGGTCCGTGGTATTTAGTCCTTGGTATTTGAACCTATGGTTTGGGCCATGGTATCTTGTAATAAGTGTTGATCCCAAGTATTGGGTCCATGGTATTGAATTGCTATGGTTTTTGGTCCGTGGTATTGTGAAAGGCCTAAGGCTATAAAAGAGGAAGGAGATCATTTGGCAAGGGATCATCGAAATTATTGAATATTTGATGAAGTTCTAGATCTTGAATACTGTGATTAGGTTATGGTACAGATCTGGATCTGAATGAAGAATGAACCTGAGCGCAAGGAGAAGGATAAGTTCTATTGATGGGTCAAAATCTTAAGGCTTGAATGATAGTATCTTTGTATGATTTTGATATGTTCTATGTGGTGCTTACTTGATCTATAAATCTGGTAATCTGGGTAAACTAATATCTGAACATTTGAAGGAGTAAATTATCTTTATAGATCTGTACGCAGGTTTAGTGAAGTGAAGGCGCGTATACACGCAGTTTCGGTAAGACAAAAGAGCGTATACGTAGGTTGATCTTAGCACATAAGCGTATACATGCAGTTTTTGTAAGTCAAAAGAGCGTATACGCAGGTTGATCTTAACACAGAAGCGTATGCACGTAGGTTTCTAAATATTGAAGTAGCGTACGTCTCTTAATTTATGTTCTAGCTGCTTCTGTTGATTATTGCAGTGACCTGGGTTCAGAATTTGGGGTGTGATTACAGTTACTATCATCTGGGTATAGTTGTCTGAGAAGTGTTTATTTTGATTCAGTTTTGATTGGTGAAAAGATGACTGGTTAATGCAGAAATTCTTGATGTTTGATACTAGAGCTCAAACTCCTCATGAGCTCTAGTATGGTGAGACTCCTTTGGTAAAATATTTCAAAATTTTTGGAAGCAAATGCTATATCAAAAATACTAATGAACATCTTGGCAAGTTTGAACCTAGAGCAGATGAAGGAATTCTCCTTGGTTACTCTCCCCACAGCAAAGCATACAAGTTTTATAATAAAAGGCTTGGAAAAATTGTTGAAAGTATTGACGTAGTGGTTGATGAAGAAGAAAACACTCCTAGGCAGGTAAGATCTGAAGATTTTGAAGATGAAGAAGACTATCCATCTACATCAAATCAGATTCATGACGAAGAAGAAGAGACCAATGAGGCACTAGAAGAACATATAAGGATAGAAGAAAAGACTCCATCCAGGTACGTTCAGAAGAATAACCTAGAATCTCATATTTTGGGGCAGAAAGAGGCTGGTATACAAACAAGAAGAGCAATAGCAGAAACTTTAAGCTATTTGGCATTACTCTCCTCCACTGAGCCACAAAATGTAAAAGAGGCATGCAAAGATGAATGCTGCATCAAGGCAATGGATGATGAACTTGAGCGAATTGAAAAGAACAACACTTGGGAGTTGGTTCCTAGACTAAAAGATAAGAATGTCATAGGGACAAAATGGATATTCAAAAACAAGTTGAATGAAAATGGGGAAGTTGTTAGAAATAAGGCCATACTAGTTTGTAAAGGGTATGCTCAACAAGAAGGAATAGACTTTGAAGAAATTTTTTCTCCTGTTGCTAGACTTGAGGCCATCAGAATGTTCCTTGCTCTCTCTAGCTTTCAGAAATTCAAAGTATTTCAAATGGACGTGAAATCAACTTTTATGAATGGAGACTTAAAAGAAGAAGTGCACATTGAGCAACCAGATGGATTCATCCTTGGTAATGATCCAAATCTTGTATGCAGACTAAAGAAAGGTCTCTATGGTCTCAAACAGGCTCCAAGGGCTTGGTACTATCGTCTGGACAAATACCTTCATCAACAAGTTTTTTTAAAAGGATCGGCAGATAGAAATCTTTATATAAAAATTGAAAATAACAAATTGCTAATACTTGTTGTGTATGTAGATGATATCATCTTTGGCAGCAATGAAGAAGCTATGAGTCAAAACTTTGCCTTGGTGATGTAAAAGGAATTCGAAATGTCTTTGCTTGGATAACTGACATATTTTCTTGGTTTACAAATCCAACAAAATAAAGGCGGTATCTTTTTATCTCAAACCAAGTACCTCAAGCAGATCTTGAAGAAGTATGGCATGGAAGATTCGAAACCAGTATGTACTC
>APFE030731392.1:0-14892 GCA_000404065.3 Pinus taeda
CGATCCATTTACTAGTACGCAGGCTGCTACCTGCTACAATGCTTCAAAGATTCCCCTTTGCTTTTGTACTAGCTTAAGTACTAGTACGTAGGCGCCGGCCTACAATCTTCTCTCCTCCAGGTACCACGTTTCATCAATTTTCATACTGGATACGCTGAAGCACAACACATAATCTGAAAGGCCATGTTTCATCCAATTTTCATACTGGATCCATAAACATCAAATGATCATCAAGTACCAGTAAGTCACCCAGATAACCAGATCCACAATAACAGTAAACTAAACCCAGAACACCTTATCAACAAAAATCAGTCAACAAAAGATCTTAAGATAGATACGCAATTTCCTTTTCTCTGACCTGCATCGCTATGCACTTCATCTTCTGTGGCACCATGCACCTCCGCAGCTGCGCCTTCTGTGGCGCCTCTGTGGCGTCTCTGCACTACGCCTTCTCTGGCGCCTTCGCATTGCGCCTTCTGTCGCGCCTCCGCACTGCGCCTTCTGTGGCGTCTCCTGTGGCGTCTCCACACTGTGCCTTCTGTGGCGCCTTCGCACTGCGCCTTCTATGGCGCCTTCGCACTGCGCCTTCTGTGGCGCCTTTGTACTGCGCCTTCTGTGGCGTCTCCTGTGGCGTCTCCACACTGCGCCTTCTGTGGCGTTTCCACACTGCGCCTTCTGTGGTGCCTCTGTGACGTCTTCGCATTGCGCCTTCTATGGCACCTCCGCACTGCGCCTTCTGTGGCGCCTTCGCACTGCGCCTTCTATGGGGCCTCCGCACTGCGCCTTCTGTGGCGTCTCCTGTGGCATCTCCACACTGTGCTTTCTGTGGCGCCAACGCACTGCGCCTTCTTTGGCGCCTCCGCACTACGCCTTCTGTGGTGTCTCCGCACTGCGCCTTCTATGGTGCCTCTGTGGCATCTCCGCACTGCGCCTTCTATGGCGCCTTCGCACTGTGCCTTCTGTGGCACCTTCGCACTATGCCTTCTGTGGCACCTCCGCACTACGCCTTCTATGGCATCTCCTGTGGCATCTCCGCACTGCGCTTTCTATAGCGCCTCCACACTTCCACAGCTGCAACGCTCGAGAGATCACCCTTTGCAGATTCGCTTTCCACTTCACTTTCATATAGATCGAGCTTTTGAAACAATAACCCAATATTTCAGATCTTAAGATATTCAACCCAAAAGCATACCCAAGCCAAATGATCTCCTTTGCTTTAAATAGGCAAGCTCTTCCTCAAATCATGGACCAATACCACAGGCCAAAACCATAGGATCAAAAACTGTGGGACTAATACCATGAACCAACCATGAAAGTGCATGAACTTTTCTCCACATGAAATAAGCTTTTCTTTGCATAAAATTCCGTGAACTTTTCTCTACATGAAATAAACTTTTCTCTGCATAAAATTCCATGAACTTTTCTCCACATGAAATAAACTGAAATAAACTTTTCTCTGCATAAAATTCCGTGAACTTTTCTCCTGCGTACTTCTTAATTCTCATCATATTGAGAGCCATGCCATGGGTGTTGCCATCAAGTACAACATCTGTAACATATAACCATACCAGAAACATAATGCCAACAAGGAGCACCTAGTGGAAATAATATAAAATACAAGAACTTTCATAGGGGATCAGTTCATTGTCGATAAAATTGATTAGGAAACTAGAGGCCACAATACTAGCCTCCAACACAATAGTCACACATTGCATCTTAACAAGCATGATCTACCACCCCACATACACGTAAAAAATTGTAATATCATTCTACATCATAGTTCCATGTCGCACCATAGCAACATATAACATAACAATTGGTTCATAACATCAAAGTTCCAACCCAACCTTTAGTTTAACCGATGGTAGGATCCAAACTCCTCAAAGGGGGTGTTGGAATTATGGATTTCCACACTTTTAGAGGTATTTTCCTTAACGACAAGGTGATTGTAACCCAACTTGGCAACAAGCCATAGTGGGGGACATAGAAAATTCTCCTCGCATCCATGTGGTGATGAATGATTGCCAGCCTAAGCACTAATCCACTATATTTGAGACGATAGGTAATATCAATGGTATGAGTTATGTTATAATATATATATAATATATATATATATATATATATATATATATATATATATATATATATAATATATATATATATATATATTATATATATATATATATAATATATATATATATATAGGATCTATTGAATCTTTTATTTCTCTAAATGCATTTTCAAAAATTCAACATGAAACAATTGCATAACGTGATTTTAGGCATGTAGAAATGACTTATAGAATGAAAAGGAGTGCAGGTAAGTTGGTAAGGTATTGTGACGTGGATCTAGGTGTGTGTAAGATAAAGGTTTCCTTGTATTCTATTTTCCTAAGATCATATGACATGGTCATAAGAATGTATTCGTTGGAACAAGATTAGGTAGTTATAGATTTCCACAGACAAGATACTATATTTCACAAATGATAAAGGTCAAAGGAAATCCTTGATAGGGCATAATCGAGGGATGTCCCTCATGGACATTTTGTCGATGCAAATGATGAAATGCATATGAAGGGGATGTAAATTGTTTATGTTTGTAGCACTAAATGAGAAAGGTGACTTTGAGGATCTAGATAAATATCCAACTCTTTATGAATTCAAGGATGTATTCCTAAAAGAATTACCTTGGATATGTCCCAAGAGGGTGATCAAATTCACGATTGGTCTTATACTTGACATAGAACCTTCCACAAATATATCATATCATATGTCAACTCTTGAGTTAAAGGAGTTGTAGATCCAATTAAAAATATTTCTTGGACTTTGAATTCATAGGACTTAGCGTATCTTTGTGGGTATCATCTACAATTTTTGTTTAAAATAAGAATGGATCCTAGCAATGATGCATCGAATATCATTAGCTAAACAAGCTGATGATAAAAAATCAGTATCCTCTATTGATAATAGATGACTTGTTCAACTAAATGATGGGGACAATTGTGTTTTCTAAGATATATCCGAGGTCTGGATATCATCAATTAAAAGTCAAGGAAGTGGATATTTCAAAGGAAAAATTTAAGAACAAATTTGGGAGTTTTGAGTTTTAATACTACCATTTTGACTAACCAATTCCTTGGGTGTTATCATGAGTCTAATGAACAAGATATTTTAGGATTATTTAGAAAATTTTGTACAGGTCATGATTGATGACATCTTGATCTACTCAAAGATACTGGAGGAGCATAATGAACACTTAAGATTAGTTTTATAGTGTCTTAGAGAGAACCAACTATATGGAAACAATTTTAAGTGTTCCTTTTACCAATACAAGATCCATTATCCCCAACACATTATCTCTAGGGAAGGTAGTGTAGTGGATCCTTCAAAGATTGAGGGCATCATGGAGTGCCTAGCATTGACCAATGTTCATGAATAACGTAGTTTTATGGGCACGACTAAGTATTATCACAAACTTGTCGAATATAGGCATTATTGAACTCCAAAGGTAGAATACAAAGTTTTCTTTGATTGAAAAATATGATGAGGCATTTAATAAGTTAAAGGAATTGTTAACAACTGCACTAATCCTTAAAGTAGGTGACATGGAGTAGGAATTTTTGGTTTGGATCGATGCACTAAAGGTAGGCCTCAAATGCATATTAATGCAAGATGGAATAATAATAACATATGCATCAAGAAAACTCAGATCCCATGAGGAGAAATATGTGACACATGACCTATAGATAACCGTGATTGCATATGCACTAAAAATTTGGAGACACTACATTCTAGGAAGAAAATTTGAAATTAAAATTGATGTTGTGGATTATAGCCCATATTAGCACAAGAAAACTTAAACACCCAACAAAGGAAGTTGTCAAAGTTTAATCAATGAGTATCATTTAGTCATTACATATATAAAGGGAATAGTAAACAAGGTGGTAGATGCCCTAAGCCAGAAAGCATGGACATTTTTGGTAATTCCCTTGAAGAAGAATTTAAGGGAACAAGTGCTTGGATTGCAAGTTGAGGATGATTAGTACCAAGAAGTTAAATCAAATTTAGAGGAAAGTAAGATGAGGATTGCAAAGTATGAAGGTTATTCTTTAGATAGTGATGGTCTATTATGATATATTTGAAGGATATGTATACCAATGAATGAGGAAGTACACCATTTGATTATGAGCAAAGCTCATCGAGCAGTGTACATGGCACATCCCAGTGTTAAGAAAATGGACGTGGAATTGAAATTTTTAATCTTTTGGAGAGGGATGAAGAAGGATATTATACATTTTGTGGCAAGATGTTTACAATGTTAGTGAGTAAAATTAAAACATAAACATCTAACAGTACTATTGTAACCTCACACAATACTAGTTTAAATGGGAAATTATCTCGATGGATTTCTCTGTGGGGTTGTTGATGACGACAAGGAGGCATGATTATATTTTTGTAGTCATGGACACTTTGAATAAAAGTTCCAATTTCATACCAGTCAAGACTACATATAAGGCACTTGAGCTAACTGTAATTTTTATTGATGAGATAGTGAAATTGCACGAAACGCCTAGAAATATCATATCAAATAGAGGAGTAGTGCCTACCAAAAGATTTTGGACTAGTATCCAAGAGGCCATGGGGACCTAATTAAAATTTAGTATGACTTATCGTCCTGATATGAATGGAAAAAAAAAGATGAATAACCAAATCCTTGAGGATATGTTACATATATATGTGATGGGCCCACAAAAATGATGGGAGGAATTTTTACCATTGGTGGAATTTGCCTACAACAAGAGTTATTACATTTCCATCAAGATGACACCTTTCAAATTCCTATATGGGAGGCCTTGCATGACACCTCTAAGCTGGGATAGGCTAGAGGATCAGAAACTAATAGGACCTAAATTAGTACAAGAAATGGAAAAGAAAATGGTTGTGATCAAGGGGAGGTTAAAGAAAGCACAAGATTGACAAAATAGCTATGTAGATGTTCATGGGATCAATCAGAGATATGAAGTGTGAGATAAGGTGATTTTAAGAGTAAGACCTTAGAAGAGCTCCATAAGTTTTGGAAACACAGTAAATTTTTCTCCATGATTTGTGGGGCCATTCAAAGTCGTAGAGAAGAAGGGGTTGGTAGCATATAGGTTTGCTTTACATGCATCAATGTCATGTATGCATGTTGTATTCCATGTGTCTTTCTTACATCACTATGCTTCAAATACTTCACATGTTAGTGAATTGAGTCATTTGTAGGTCACATACGAGGGGGAAATGATGGTTGAGCCAGTTTTCATATTGGACTAGCAAAATTTGCAGCTTAGGCAATGATTGGTGGATCAAGTGAATGTCCAATGGGAAAGTTACAGTCCCAGTTTGACTACTTAGGAGGAGGCAAAGTAGATGCTTCATCATTTTCCTTTTCTATTTTGATATTTTGGGATGAAGTATGAATTTAAGGGGAGGTTTATGTAGCGCCTCACGGTAGTTGACCCAACTTTTATATTTTCTAAACCTTGATATAGCCTTATGGCACATGCATTATTCTTTGAGGAATTAGGTTGATGATTTGATTATTTTACTATTATTATTGTTGGATGTGATTATGATTGTGATGTACCTAATTGATGTTATTATTGGTTGTGATGATGAATATGATGTACCTATTTGATGTTGTGTAATGATGATGATGATTTCATTAATATGCTACCATGTTTACATATTTTGATGACTATTTTTTTTATTCCAATTAGTGTTATTTTGTTGATTAAGTTATGAGTAGTTATGATGATTTCGATAATGATTTTCTAGCATGTGTAGATATATAAATGAGTAACATTATGAGAAAATGTCACTAATGTATATTTGAGTGTGATAGGAGACCATATGAATGCACATGGATGTGATGAGTCAACGACCTTTGGTTTGATCAATTACATACTATTGGTGCTCAAATTCAATTTTTACATAATGTTCTACCATGATTTCTAATGTCATGTTAGTGGATGTAGTCATAGGTTAATTTCTTGGTAGAATGACTCACACATGGGTGATGGGGTTATACATGACAAATGGATTTTCGTGGGAGGGATGAGACGACATCCTTGATTCCACTGCTAGAATTCCCGTTGTGACCATGGAATAAAATTATTAGGATGTATTTGCTTTGAAGCTCATGATACCATGAGGTCAGATGCCAGATTGGGTCACTTAAGAGGATTTACTGAGAGCAACACATCAAGGTAGATTACTTATTCCTCAATAAAATTAGTCTCACAACATAGGGTGACACAAGAGATGTCAGTGGTCTCCATAATCATGCCCATGTTCCCCTTAGTCATCGATGCATGAAGGGAAAGTGGCATGAAACCCTTAGAAATTCAAGAGGAAGTTATTGAATGACACAATCAACTTGGAACCCTTTGCATTAGGAAAGGGTAGAAGGTAAGTAATGGTTCATGCTCATGTGTTAGAACACTAAAGTAAGCAATATAAATAAAATTATATTCAAAGAGATGTTGATTGTGAAACTAAAAGTATGGAAAAGGGAAAAACAGGTGCAGATATAAACATTGAATTTAATAATATTCCTACCAACCATCATCGCACTTGGAAAAAATTTAACAAAGTAAATAACTCCTAAGTATCTAAATTTTCCTAATAACAAGGTGAAAAGGGAACATAAAGTCAAAATAGAAACAATAATCCAATGAAAATTTTCTCTCAACAAGAAAAGGGGGTTGTGCATGAAATTACAAAATATTAAAAATAAAAAAATCAGATAAAAAATAATTTCATGAGAGAACTTCCATGTGCCAAAAGCATGACACAAAATCTCCAACTAATATTTTAACTTGAGAAAGGATAGGGGGTAGTTGGAGGATAAGAATTTGGAATTTACCAATGGACTTAAGTTGATGAAACATATAATACACAAAATGGGAAGTCTAAATTTGGATCAAGGGGAAACTAGAAGAAGAAATAGGGAAACGTGTGAAGGTGGGGGAAAATAGTATTTTAATAAGAAATTAAGAAAATAATTTTATGAGATATTTGGTGAGGGGTTGACACATGAATAGATGAATAATCAAAATCTTGGAATAAAGAAAGTACTTGTTTTGTATGAGGTTCCAAGTGTCACTATTGAAACTTTCTATAAAATAAGGAGCAATTTATGAGAAAGGGGCTTTTGAGCACCCACTTTTTGGATGAATGTCCTAAGGACAATTTGCATTTTAAGTGATTATTGAGATATGTGGCAAGTTTGGTGAAAGTGGAAGTATTGTGAGTGGGAACCTCTTGAGATTGAGTGCTCTTCTCCAATTTTTAGTGCATTCATCTTTCTTGCAACCCCATTTTATCTTAGGGGTCCATGGGGAAGTAGAGTACCGAAGGAGTAGGCAGGGAGGTTGATCAATGAGTCAACACCATTGATAAATCATGGAATTTCAACACATACGAGATATCAACATCACAAGGATAATTCAATTGATGCAAGACTTAGGAATTTATCTTTAGTATTTGGTACTACTAAAGTGTTTAAATTCATATATTTTAATTTCATTGTAAATAATGTAAATCCCTTTTTAAGATATTGAAATGTATTACTGAACAACTATATATCAAATTTCGTAAAGATGAGGTTATTGTGTAAATAAATAATAGTTGGGTATCTACTACCTTAATCTAAATGAATTGTAGAGATTGGTATGTACAATTATCAAATTTGGAAAACATTGAATGAATCATGGATATCAAAATGATTGGTGAAATTATTCATACACAATATTGATAGTTCTATACAAGTTGTCAAAAATGTTTTTTTTTTTCAATTTTTTTATTGTTGTTGGAGCCTATGCTGAGAAAGATTGCCATATTGAATTAAGTATAATTTAGGTGGTTATCATTAAAGCCTTTATCCCAAATCAAATTTTAAAAACTTCTCTGGATTACTACAATTAAAATTATATCTACAGACCTGATATTTTATCCTTATTGAAATATTGTGTATTGTAACAGCTTGGAACATACATTTACAAATTTCTTACAATATTCTAGCAATGATCACATTAAAATCATTAGGGAAAAACTTATTAATATACAATGAACTATCATTCCAATAATGCTATGGTGGAAACAAAGTTGCCAATAAACATACCGAATTGAATTTTATCTTTGTACTCATGGCCACAACAAACCGTAATAATAATGTTGCCTTATCTTCTTAGTTGTATGACACCATATCATGTTAGGGTTTCCCTAACCTTCTTTACCCTGTAATATGACCAAAGTTTCTTGCTTGTTATTACCTATACCCTAACGTATTTGGGGCGAACGATGTTAGCATATCAAATGATCAATTGCAATATTCTGTACTTGAAATGTCATTAATGATATATCTACTGTAATCATAGTATTGAATAAATTTTAAACCAATGAATATATAGCATAATAAGTCTAATATAGACTAATGACAGACAAAAGATACAGTTGGTATACAATTTTTCCATGTTGCGTGAATGGATTGTGAACTCTAATTACATTGAGATGTTATTATTAATGACAACACATGATGAGATACTCCACACAACTAATATTTTTCATGTAGCAATCCTTCAATTAGACATACATATATATTTGTTAATCCAAATGCATTGATATGTCTGTTAGTTTATGTGGATTTGATTTCTAGATCATATCTTTAAACAATTGGTTCATTTAATAAGTTAAATTAGCAAAATGAAATAAACATTACTTTTGAGAAAATTGTGAATACAATTTCATAATATATATAGATATATAAAACGTGAAAATCTCATTGAGACTAAATATTTTCATCAATATGTATAAGTTGATTATTCTTGGTAATATCTTTTTATGTATTTTCGAGATTTCCTTAACAACAATTGGAACACATTATCCTATTCATTTAAAACATCTTCGTAAATGATTTATTTATGAAATGATCCATAGTACTATAAAACCCTATACTTAAGTAGCTAGTAGAAATTATACAACTTATATAATACCTGTGTGACATCTTTAACTTATGGTAATATATTGTTTGTTATATTCTTGGGATTAATACATTTCATTAACCAATGTAAAGATCATATAGAATGCGAGGAAGCCTTCAATTTTAGTTAGTATTAAAACCTCAATTTACCAATTAGGAAGGTAATTTGGACTTAAAAGTCGAGAAGTTTAATGTAAGTTATAATGCTAATTATAATATATATAATGTATGGTGACACATAACAAAGGTTGTTATTGGATGTTAATATGGTAATGCATGAAAGCTTGCTAATCATATAATACAATATTTGTTGTTGAATTTGGAGTTGCAACAACGATGTGAATTGGAGTTGTAGCAACAACGTGAACTATAGTTGTAGTACTGGGAGTTGCAGCAAAAAGAGTTACAACAATATTGTGAAATAGAGTTATAGCAACAACATGAACTAGATTTGCACCAACGGGAGTGCCAACAATTATTGGTAACTACATTTAATTAACCGACTATAAATAATGCCCAAGTTGGTTCATTTTTTAATCCTACTTAAGTTATGCGAAGAATTACATAAATTACAATGGAAAATAACTCTTGGTGAATACTTTAATTACTCGAATATAAATAATACACAAAGCTGATTAATTTTACTCCCACTTAAATTTATGTAAAAATATGCATAAATTATGGGGTAGTAACTTTTGGTAAATACTTTTAATTACTTTTTTTAGAAGAAAAACAATGGAATTGTATTAGAAAATATAATGTCCAATACATATATAAGAGATTAAATAAAAAAATTTCCACTTCAATGATGCATATGTTCATCCATAATTTTCACCAAAAGACTTGAATAAACCATATGTTTAGCTCCAAGCATATACATTAACAAAAACACCTTCTTCCTTCATAGGTGACCAATACAAATTATCTAGGTTGAATATGTACTGAACATTCTAATCTATGGGAGGGTGATCATGCTCTCTTCTATGGTAATATTATCTTTTATGTACCTGTATTTCATGACCCCAATAACAATATTTAGTCCATCTTTAGCGATAGTGTAGACCACCATATTTGCTTCACGGTATATATGCTGACGAGTGATACCCGAAAAAGAGAGCATTAGCATTTTGATGCATTCGAGCTAGCCACTTAAGTTTTGGGGGGCATATTTTTGTGTGGTTGAAGGCCTGCAACTGCACTCACAAGCTTTGCTCCATGTAGTTGTGACCTAAAGTGCTCAGTTAAGTGCCTGTAGTCCCAAGATGTGAGCCACAATTCCAGGCCAACCTCCAAACCATTGCCCATAAATTCTTGAGACTTTCCAGAATGATAAATGACTTAAGACAATGTTATTCATACAAAACTTGAACAAGAAATTGAACTAACCAAGCCTAACCATGACAATCATTTTGTCAAACATATGGTGAACATGTAAGCTACAAGTCATGAATGCATATATGATCCTGAAAATCTGAAACTTATCTAAGAATCACCAAGAAGGCCTAATACCCTCTTATAATAGCTGCAATAACACTTGTTAGCTCATGTATTCATTAACCATCAAATACTTATCAAACCTTGAACAAATCATCGCTAGAGCACATTAAAAATTCACGCTTATAACTAGCATATAACTCTATTGATAACCATGACAAAACAACCATCAAATCATCATAATAACAAGTACAATGATCATAGATCACAATAGGAAAATAACTCTTACTAACTTATGCAAAAGCCAACCAAGTCAGGGACTTCCATGTACCACCCGACCATAGATTGGGTTGAACCAAATATTTCTTTTAGAAAATCACCCCCTGCCATATTCCAATCATGCATTGCGGATCTCAAGACATAAGCAACAAAGGATTCCCAGAGATTAAACCACCTCCACCCTCAGGCTACCACGATCTCACCAAAAATGGTTAAGAGATCACTAAGCCCAAAACAAGCTTGGATGCCTCAGAGTTTCTTCACCAATACATTGAGAAATTTTCCTGTCTCCACCCACCTATTGTGGTCTCCCTGAAGATTAAACCAGCTCCACCCTTAACCCTTGGAAATTTTCTTGAGACCACCTCACCCGGCTCCAAAACCTTTTGGCAACCCAAAGCTCATCGAGAATATAATCCCATCACACCATGGCTATCCAAAAATGGTAAGGCAAGGCTAAAACCACTATCAAATTCGACAAAACCCATGCCAATGAAAACAGATGAACCAAATAAACCAATGCATGTACCATGCATTCACACATTTGCTAGGAAATCACAAATGCAACATGTTACCTCCAAAATCCTGCTGCTGAAGCTGCTTGAACCAACCTTCCTTTCTTGTCCTTTGCTTTCCTTGTCCTTCCTTTTCCTTCCCTTGCTTGCTTTCTTGCTTTATCATCTTGGTGCTATTCTCTCTCTGAAACTAATTCCAAATACATACTGACAAAAAACTGTGAACTGATCCTTAGAAGCCTTTTTATTATTGATGCATCCATTTTCTTTATTTTCCTTCATTTTTCCTTCAATTTCCCTCTCATGCAAGTATATGACCTTTCATCTCCTTGATGTCCTATTTTCCTTTATTTTCATAAATAAAATTCAAATTAATGCCTCTTTGCCTTTTCCTGTTCCTTTGCCCATTTCCTTATCCATAAATAAACCAAAGTGACATGCACTAAGATGTTTTTCCTAACATTAAACTTGGAATATGTGCCCCATGACCTTGGTATTTTTATTTTGCCTTTATTAAATTTATTACATGAAATTTTAACCCAAGGTTGTTACAAGATATCACACCAACCCTTACGTCCACATACCTTGAGCACCTGGCAGGACCTTTGCCACCTATCTTGCAGATGATTCTGCTACTCCATTACCTCTGCCACTGCTATTTACAAGTAGTTTTGTTGCTCCAAAATTATTTGTATCTTCAACTGACCAAATTATTCCTTCTATCAATCCCTTAGTTGCTCCAAAGGTGGATGAACATAAGGTATTATTCCACTACGTTCTAACAAACTTCTTGTTGTTCCAAAATGTTTAAAATTAAGCTCTTTAATACATAACCCTCACACAAAAACTTTTCTACACCAAAGTTATTGAACTTGGGGCTTTTCTCAAGATTCCTTCACACTAATGAATTCCCTCCTGGACTCACTAAACTCAGGGCACATCAAATATGCCCTCTAACAATGGGCTTGCACCTTCAAATCTCACTATACTTAGGTTCTTATGTATACATCCCTCACATCAATGACTTTCCACTTAAATTCACTGAACATAGGGTTACAAACATGTTTCCAAAACACCACTTAGATGGACATACATCACAATATCAACCCAACGCTTCTTCTCCTCAAAGGTTTTTCCATATATCCTCCTTGTAACCTATGATCAATCTATAAGGAGCTCATTTCTGTGAAGAATAACTTAGTCCTATCATTGTTTGGACTGTCCTTGACACATGTGCACCATCTCAGGGAACTTGTCACTCACTTTACAACCCCGATCCTAACACACAATCAACCTTAATATTCTTCGCTCCACTTCAATTGAGATCAACCCCTATTCAACATGCACTAAAACCTCTCAGCCTTATGCACAACACCTTAAGGGAGTCTCAAACCTATTTCAAAAACTAGAAATGACTCGGGCTTGACACAAACTTGTCACAATTCATATGCATAGAATTATTCACCCTTTAACAGAGTTTCCCATCGCTCGAATGCACAAAATTTTCATCCTTGATCACAAAACCATGCCTAAATACTCAACCAATCTCCCTCCTCTTGACTTGTACCGGAATTTGAGAAACACAAACCCAAAACTTGTCCTCCTTATCCTCTCTAACTTTGACTCCTGAGGTTAGTGACTCATTAGGCTTATCTTTTCTTGAGAAGATTGAACTTAGGTATTTCTAAATGATCTTCATCTAACCTCTACTTATAGTGTCTTTGGTGGTGTCACATTTCACCAAGGGAATGAATTTTAGCCCAATTCGACTTTAGTTAACTTATTAAAACCCCACTAGCATAATAAATGAGATTTATTTAATTTGTTTTATCCCTCACCATTGAATCCCTAGGTTCCCCTTAGCCCTTCAAGGGTGCCTGTCATGCATCCAATGAAAATAAAATAAAAATTCCACTTAGGTCTTTGCCCATAGCTTTGGGTACAAAGGCCACTGCTTGGGAACATTTCCCACACAACCACATTTTTGTGAATCAACTCCTCACAAGCCCAATACCCCAGGGGTTGCAGGGGTACCTCCCAAGCTACAAATTTCAACACCAACTGTCACTATTGAAATTATGAAAGAATGAGCTAATTATGAGAAAGAGACTTTTGAGCACCCTGTTGTTATATGAATGTCATAATGATAATTTTCATGTTTCGAGTGATTATTGAGATCTGTAGTGACTTTGGTGAAAGTGGAGGCATTATAAGTGGTAACCTCTTAAGCTCAAATACTATTCTCCACTAGTTACTAGTGCATTTGTCATCCATGCAACCCCACTATAGCTTGAGAGTCTCTGAGGAACATGAGTACCCAAGGAGAATGTAGAGAGGTTCATTGGTGAGTCGACAACATTTGGTAAAATAAGGAATTTCAATATGTATGGGATATCAAAATTGCAAGGCTAATTCAATTGACATAAGACTTGCGAATCACTCCTTCCATATTTCGTACTACCAAAGAGTTTAAATTCATATATTTTAATTTCATTATAAGTATTGTAAATCCCTTGTTAAGATATTGAAATGTATCTCTGAAGAACTCCATATCAAATTATGTAAATATGAGGTTGTTGTGTAAATAAATAATAATTGCGTGTTTAATGGCATGATAGAAATGAATTGTAGAGATTGGTATGTACGATTATCAAATTTGGAAAATGTTGTATGAATCATGGATATTAAATGATTGGTGAAATTATTTATACATATTATTGATAGTTATGTACACATTGTAAAAAAGGTTTATTTCAAACATTTTTTTCTTTTATGACTATGCTAAGAAAAATTGCATTTTATCCATATTGGTTTAAGCATAATTTAGGTGGTTAGCCTTATGCCCTTATGAGAAATTAGAGTTTGAAAGCTTCTTCAGAGTACTACTATTAAAATTGTATTTATAGGCTTGATATTTTATCCTTATCGTAATATTATGTGTTGGGACACTTGGATTATACATTTACAAACTTCTTAAAATATGCTAGAAACTATTTCATTACTTGTTGTGACACTTGGATTATACATTTACAAATTTATTAAAATATGCTAACAACTGTTAAATTACTTCACTTTATTTTGTTATTGTATCAACTTAAGAATTTACAATGGAATATCATTCCAGTAATGCTATGGTGGAAATAGAGTTGCCAATGAACAATACTACATTGAGGTTTACCTCTATTCTGATGGCCATAACATGCCACAATGATAATATTTCTCTTTCTTCTTAGTTGTATAATGGCAGATCATGTTAGGATTTCCATAATGTTCTTTACCCTTCGAAGTATAAAACATTTTTATTTATAATAATGAATTCATTCACATGACTAACATTTTCTACATATCTTTTGTTGCTGTTGTTGTTGTATATATCCAACCATTGTTTACTTTTTGATCACTTTGATTACATTTTTCACCTAGGGGGGACTTAAACCCGAACCCAGAGACCAATGTCCTCCTCATTGGAAATCACCAACTCGGCTGCCTCGCTGAGCTTACATTTTCCACACATATCAATCCTTCTATTAAACCTAGCTATAGATTTGTTAATATAACAACATTGATAAGTCTCTAAAATAAAACATTAATTTATAGAGTTAATTTCCATAAAAATTTGGTTCATTTGATAAGTGAGTATATA
>APFE030731395.1:0-15827 GCA_000404065.3 Pinus taeda
AAAGGTAAAACTTCAACCTGTAAAAGGGAAGTCTCAACCTGTGATGGTTTAAGGATGACCAACAACTCTGGAATGCTTATGCAATTCCTGGAACTCTTCCAAAGCTGGCAAGAAGCTGGAGTCTTATGCTAGAGGAAGTGTTCTCAATTTTGTTCTCGGAACTCTTCCAAAACTGGCAAGAAGCTGAAGTCTTCTGCTAGAGGAAGTGTTCCAGATTGCCTACTAAAGGCATGTTCACGGACATCTATGTCTCTGGCTACAACTCTGAAGCTGGTGTGGCAGGTTGTGGCTCAGGCTCGCTTGATGTGGCTTTGAAGCTTGTAGATGACCATCATTTCCCCCCCTGTCAGATACAAGGTGAGAAGATGGAGAAAACTCAACTACAAGACTGTTCAATATTCTGGCACAAGTTCTAACATGTGTTTGGAATATCTTCTTGGTTGTTGATGCCCATTGCCAAGAAGCGATCCATCCTAGATGAATATTTGTTCTTGCAGGACGTTTGTTTTTGAAGCATCTGTTTGAAGAATGACTGGTTTTATGACAGTGCTTACATGGATGAAGATCAAAACAGTGATCTTTCAGATGGCCAACTCGATCATAGTGTTGGCATTTTACGATCTGTTGTTGTTGTTGCTGTGGAAGAGGAGCAGAGTCTGGAACAGCTGAAGCTGAACTGTCATGAGTAGTAGGTGAACTGTCATGAATGAAACCAGCACTCTGAAACTGAATGGGCATGGCATAGTCTGGAATATGAAAGGACAAGTCCTTGTCATATTGAAGACCGATTCTGTGCTTGTTGTGGACAAGCTGTTCCCAAGGTCTAATGATGGGCTTGGGAAGTGCAGATTGAGTTTCTGCATCTGCATGTAAAATTGCTGCTTTATTTGAATGAACAAGAACATTATTGACTTGCTGTTTATGGGAGTCTGTTTCAATCTTCTGAACAGAAACAGGTTCAGAAAGATGACTCCATTGTTGTAGTTCTTCTTGCTGCAGCTTTGTCTCAAGCTGCAAAAACTCAATATTCTCATGTGCAATTTGCAGAGAGGTTTGGATGTCAAAGAGAGTTTCTTTGTTAACTTTGACCATCTCATCAACAGTGGAATGAATTAGGATATTCAATAACTTTAATGCATCTTCAAGTCTGGCCATTTTTCTTCAATGTCACTTAAAAAACACAACTGAGGCAACAGCAACAGAAAAATAATATTGTACTCTTACTACAAGATCTTGTAAGGGCTTATCAAGTGGCAACAATGTAGTGAAAATGGTTGATGGAGAAGGACCTGAGTAAGCTCTGAAATTGTTGAATTCCTTGGACCCGGTGGTTGTATTCATCCCCAAAGGAAGCTTTGTTGTCAATCCAGTTAACTATGTGACCACAAACACCAATAGGAGCCTCCAATTTAACATCCGGCGTCTTACTAAACCCAATTAGCACCCCCTATAGTCTTTAATTTGTAGCATTTGGCTCAAAGAAATAGACTTCAATTGCTGGAGAATTTTCTAAGCTTGAAAGAAATTTGGTTCCTTAAAAATAACTAAGAATTTGGCCCTTTTTTTCACTGATAAAACTCAGCTACTAAATCTGAAAAATTCAGTGTCTTCCCTGGGCACATTAATCTCTGAAATGCACAAATAGTTCAGCCTTCAACCTGAGTGAATGAGAGTAGATGAACAACTCAGCCTCTATTCGTTGACAAAATATTTTAGCCTTGAATAAACTAGCTCAGCCCTCTTGATTTACAGAAGATTTGAGCCTAGAATTAATAGAGAATTCGTCCCTCTAATTTCGCATGAGAAATCCACTGAAAACTCTTTATAAATTTGTCTCCATATTTTGAATCCAAATACGTATCAGCTCAGCCTCCTGGAACTTGTATAACCCAAAAGGATTAACACATTCATAGTTTTGGATAGATGTAAACACAGTTCATGGCACAGAAATAAAACATCCAACATATAATAAGCACCTGTAAGAACAATTTACCATAACCGGACTCCAAAAACCATATTATATGACACAATCACCTCCTTTTTTGTTATAGTTATGTTGAATGTCTGTTTTTAATTTATAAACGAAGGAAGGGAGAACCTTTATCCATGGATAAAGTAAACGAAACTTCAATGTTGAACTCAATTTCTCCAAATATGGCTATATGCATAACCAGGACACCGAGAAACAGACCAATTCAAAGTAATTATGCAATATTCGGTAAGAATAAGCGTTCATGGCATTAAAATTATGTGTTTCCAGTTATTTAGCATTGTGAGATGAAACTAAATGGAAGATATCCCTTATTCGTGTCTCCAATATATATCGGGGACCTGATTTTTTTTTATTCTCGTGCTCGTGAAGTAGGAAAACGATGCTCAATTCACGGCTCTGCAATTCTTTCAAATTTGTCCGTTGTTCCCAGTTAATACTTGGATGTTTCCCATTTTTATGATGGCGGTGACGAAGCTCTTACTAAACACATTTCCATTGGTGGCAAAGCTCGTGACAGTGTTTTTGGTTGTTTTGTCAGAGGCGAGTTCCTGATCAATTTGAAGAATTCCACAATTTAATTGCAGTTGTTTATAGTAGCTGTTGTCGAAGATAAACGAAGTGTTCTGGTCCAGAAATACATTGGGGTCTTGTGTTGAAGACGATGTCGAAGATGGGCAGACTTGCTTCAGCAACATATGTAGGAAGCCAACGCAGAGGCCATGCTCACCCGAGAAGTCATTTCGCAGCGTCATCATACCATATTTAAACACACATAGCAGACACGATTCCATATTTTGAAATGCCAGACATTAATATACTTCTCTGGTTCAGTAGCACTTACGCATATGGACATACAGCAGCCTCGGAAAACATTATTCCAGCGATACATATGTATATGTAAAGCGAGCATGAGGACATGGTCTCAAATTAATTCACCACTGTCTCCCACAGAACAGCGTTCAACACAGGTTTCAAATCCGCTCATATATCTCTCACACAACGTTTTTTTTCTTTAATGCCGCATTCCAGACATACATATCACACAGCAATGGAAATTCATATGCGCTCATTTCAACAGCGTTACCTTCAGGTGTTCCTGCGTTCCTTATCAGCAGGCGTTTTATTTCCTTCAATCGTTTCTCCTTCAGGCAGTGGACAACGCTTCAGGCGTTCTTTGTCAGGCAGGCGATTTATTTCCTTCAACCGTTTCTCCTTCAGGCAGTGGACAGCGCTTCAGGCTACATGGAGCAAGCTAGTAGTGTTCAGGCTATGTGGAGCAGGCTACCATCGTTTAGGTGAATGTTTATGAATAGGCAGCGTTCAGGGGCCAGCTTTCAGAAATAAAAAACGTATATGACATACGGGGCCAACGTTAAAAAAAAATGACAGACATGGCCAGCATTCAAAACGGTTTCATATTCAACGCATTTAAATTCATAACCGGTGAACAGTCTCACAATGCAGCTACACAGTGATGGAGGTTAGGTAACACATAAGAGAGTCTTAAAATAGCTAGAGTCAGGTGCAGCATATACAGGTAATGAAGACAAGGCCAGCACTATTCAAGGGAGCTCTATTAAGATATAAACAGGCCACAAATCATGGCTCTGATACCATGTTAAACGGACATGGTGAACGAGAAACAAATAGAAAGATAAAGCTTGCAATGCAATTTTTATTCACAAAAGATGTACATTTATAGTATAATATGGTGACCGTTGGGATTCACATCCCAAGGTCCCTTGGACTTCTTAGTCTGTTCGGCTTCCACACTAACCCATTAGGATTAGGTGTCCAACACTTTTTATACCATAGCTTCAGGAATTTCTTCTGCACATTCATATTTATAGTACCCACTAATTCCATCCACGAGTAACCCAAAACAACATCCAAATTATCTGTCTCTGAAGCATAAAAACCACCATGTAACACATACTTATCCATAGAAATCTTCAAATCCTTATACACTTGGACATCCTCATCATCCACCTGTGTGTTTTCAATGTGTTTTTTGGGAACTTGCAATTTAATTGCCAATTTAACATTGATGAAATTATGCTTGCAACTAGGATTTATAGAAACAATGATCTTCTATTTTTGAATCAATCCATGAACCTGTAATAAGGAGATACCAACAGAAAATAACCCTTTAGGTTCCTTAGTTTCCTTCTTTCTTGTAAAAATAAAATCTTTGCTAGGCTGTGTGTCTGTCTGTGCGAGCTTATCCACCAGAATTTTATGGTCAAAGTGGTCCATAAGAGCTTTTTTGAAGGTGTCCCAAGTCAAGAACCTTCCATAGCCACGTTGATGCCCTTGCCACCATTGTCATGTTTCATTGTCCAAGTACATGCTTCCCATCATAAGCTGATTGCCATCATCATAGACGTGATCCAATTTGAAACATTTCTCCATTTGTACTAGCCATTTGGCTGGATGAGAGCCATCAAATTTATACAAGTCCTTCAATTTCTGATCTAGGTATGCCATCACAAAAAAATTGGCGAAAATTTGAAATGGTCACAATTCCATCAATATTGCTCAGAATCTCTATTATAACCTGTTCTCAGAAATGGAAAAATCGTTCTGTATCTGCTCATGTGATAGAAATCTTGATCCAGGCACTGGAATTTCAAATCTGCACTACAACTCTCCCGTAGTCACCCAAAATTTATGCAAAAAGAGCTGATTTTAAATCAGCAATATCTCCCTCATCCGAACTCCGACTCGACTGATTTTTTTTTTGAAATTGGGTATTTTTTCACATAGAATCCAGATCTGTAATTAGATTTTTCAGATCTTGTACCAGGACGTCTAGATCTATGCCGTAAACTCGCTGCCCTGAAAAATTATCTGCAACCCCACTAATTTTTAAATCAGCAATATCTCCTTCATCCGGACTCCAATTTGACCGATTTTTTTTTTGAAATCGGGTATTTTTTCACATAGAATCCAGATATGAAATTATAGTTTTTAGATCTTGCACCAAAATATATAGATCTGATATGCAAACTCGCCACCCCTGAAATCCTGCAAAAATTAAAAAAAAAAATCTCCACTCTTTTGCCCAAGAAAGTGCTCTGATACCAATTGTTGTAGATCTAACCCGGAAATAATATAGCTCTGATATAAAAATATAAAAAAATGGAAATAAACCCAAGAAATAAGATAGAAATGTTTCTTTATTATCAAACCCTTAAGGTAGGGCAACACCATACATTCATCCTTAAGGAAGGAGAACACCCACAAGCCTAATGCTTGTTCATACAATATTCATTCACAATATTTCCTTGACTTCTCTCCATGTGGAGTCTCTAGCCTCTATATAGGCCTCATACATGCAATACCATGGATCATTACCATGGTTCCCTCATACCATCCACTAATACCATGCGCCTATTACATTATTACTAACTACTTGTGGTCCCTTACATGATATGGGTTAACCACCTTATTTATTACTATGGCCCATCTCATTATTACATTATTACCTTGGGTACCTCCCTTGGTACCCCATATTATCCCCCCAGGTGTAGAGCTATAAAAAGGGTCTCTTTCACCTCTAGTTACCTCACATTAATATGTCAATCCGGGATTGTCTGGTTATTTCAAAGGGTGTCTCAGTCTAAGGCTTAGCATTTTCCAGAGTAATGCTTGTAGTACAGCTATTTAAAAGATACGCAAGGAAATCAATGCGAATCTACAACTTAACTACTTCAAAAGACCTAATCACACCAAGTATTGCATCAGCCAAAGGTTCGGTAGTAATAACCCATCCTTTCCATAACTGATGAGAATAGATCATAGGTCTGGGAGCAAAATAGCAGATGCTGGACTCGCTACAGCCTAGGATCATTCTTAATGATTAGAAATGAAATAGCAGATAAAGGAAATGGCAATGAAATAGAACAGCACATTAGCCAAGGGCTTGGTAGTAATAACGCATCCCTTTCATAGCTGATGGGAGCAGATCAGAGGTCTGGGGACCAAGTAGCAGATGCTGGGGTCGACTACAGCCTAAGTCTGTCCTCAAAAAACAACAAATTAGCAATCTGGAAATGGAACAACAAGTAAATGGAACAATAAGTAAATGGAACAGCAGTTCAGGAATAGAACAACAATCGAAATAAGCAATAACCGAGTTCTTTAAGCTGCAACTCTATTTAACCATGTCAATCAAAACACCAATCCCTTAGTCTTATATGATAGAACAATACTATAAAACCTTAGAAACACAACATACTTAATTTGCTTCTGCTAAAACGCATACGATTGCATCTCACAATAAAGAATAGTCACATTTGATAACCATGTGAAACAGACTTTTCCAGATGACTTGTTATAATGTAAAACACGATCGTAAAGAATTCTGTAATAGAGTAATAGTGTTCTGTAGAGAATAATCAATACTTAAAGAATTGGTAAAATAACATAGCATTGATAGAAAGTTCAAGAACACGAAATGAGTTAATCACAACAGAGCATGTAATAGAATATTATCAAAACACAACAGATTACCAGATTACATCTATGAACAAACCACGTGTAATAATACAAGAGCAAGTGTCCTCCAAGGCTAGGCCCTTAGCCTCCAGGGGTACACCGCTTAAGATGAATCCAGGCTCAAAGATAAAAAGTGAACAAGTCTGTATTAAAGCATGCAATAAAATTATAGGAACTCAAGTTTTCAATAGAACATAAAGATCATAGTCCTGATCTTTCCTAAACGAAATTACACACCCACGTAGCCAACAGTGCTATCCCTTTTATAGGAGAAATGGCGGAGACATCTAGATACAGAAATAGGTAAAATAGCAATCCCTCAGGATCTAAGATCCTGAGGGATTCGCAGAATCATTAATGCTGCGTCATTTCTTCCTTCTTCTGTTTCGTGCTGGTATCTCCACGTCCTTCTTTGGGTTGATCTGTTTCGATCTGGTTTGTTTCCGGTCTTCCGTCAAAAGGACAGCAGTTAGCTCGTCTTTATCTTTACTTTTGAAATGGCCACCTTCCGCTTTTCCACCCTCCTGCACATAGAAATGACGATTATCAGTGCTTGTTATTAATCTCTCATGTTTTGTTATAAATTCTTATCATTATCTAAGTTTCCCATGCAAAAGGCTTCTGAGTTTTCATGAAAAGATACCGAAATGACCATCGAAACATACCTTCCTTGGTACTCCACACACCCCCCAGATTACCCTTTTTCATGGCCTCATGAAAACATTATAGTTGACATGTAGAGCAGTGAGGGAGTAGGCTGGAGATGGAATCTCGTGTGGGGGCCTACACCCATGATGCGAAACTAGATGATCAAAGAAATGGCTTGTCTGGCCCTCGGGCATCTCATACAGGGCTTGGTATCCGGGTGCAGGATGCCAAATGATCGGACTCCGGAACCTATATCCAAACCAGGATGGCCCTGCTCTCAAAACAATTTCACCATAGAGGGGGAATCGGTTAGCAGCAAGCTTGAAATTTTCATACTTAAATGGCTCTCTGAGCTAAATGTTCGGATTAGATACTCGATATCGAAATTTAGATGCTTCAATGGCAGGGCCTTTGATAGAAGCAAAGAACTCAAGCCCTTGCCGAATGATTGATTCATGCATGGGTCCTAGTGCTTCAATCACCCCTCGAGTCCTCATTAGATTTCTATGACTTCTCCATAACTTTTCCGGGTCTCTAGGCTCAGCTCTTACCCATAGGTCTAATCCATTTTCTTGTCTCTGAAATGCATTGTAGGCTTTGAGCCATTTAATTTGATTGATTGCAAATAAATGAATGCTTGCAATTGAATATCTCCAACAAAAGGGCCAGGGTTTAGCTCGGTCTCTTGTTCTAGTACAAGGTTATGCAGGTAAAATTCACACAATAACCTTTGTACTTTTACCCCATAATGCTTACAACAGTTTATAAAATCATCTATAGTGTTAATTTCTATGGGAGCACCTGCCCTAATGGCCTTAATTTTCAATTGTAAGTATCTTTCCATTAGAAACAGGGCATAATTTTTGGCAGGGGCTCTACATGCTAGGGCATCATTGTACAGAGCACATAAGGTATCCATTTGTTTAATAACTACATCTAATCTACGGGTTACCTTGGCAACTTTCTCTTGCTCCTTTCGCCGTCCTTCGAAGGCTTGGCTTTCTGACAGGTTGACGTTCCTCAACTGCTGCTGTAATTCCTCATATTTTTCACGGGGGACCGTTTTCTCCCCGAGCTTTTCTGCTTCTTGCTGGGCCTGCTTCAAATGATGGTGAAGGGTTCTTGTTTTTGGGTCCTTTTTCCATGCATCCATGGAGGCTGGGAGTTTTACTTGGACTTTCTTATTACGCTGTTTTGAATTCATAACCCTTATTACTCCCGAAGGTGGTGCCTCTGTCTGAACCACCTTATCATCTTTTTCAATTTTAACACGAACTCCAGCCCACTGTTGTTCCTTTTCAAATGGAACAACAGTCTGTTCTTCTGTTTCAATTGGAACAATGGTTTGTCTTTCTGCTTCATTAGGAACAACAGTTTGGCTTTTGTCAGGGTTTTGAGTAGTGGAACGACTCCCAGTTCTTCGCCTCTTATTCTTATGGAGTCTTATTGGCATGGCCGAAACTTTTCTTGTTGAGGTCCCTACCCCCTTTTGTCTTGCTTTTAGAAGCCTAATCTGCTGGCGAAGCCTGACTATCACGTTTAACAGTGTCCCTTTTTCCTTTTGTAATTCCCTTATTTCCAACAACTTCTCAGAAAGAATATTTGACTGTTTGTTGTGGGTTGGAGTGTGGCTAATTTCTGTATTTTCTTCTTGAGGTGGTTGAACTGGGGTAAGAACCTTACTTGGATCTGTTGTTTCTTGGGCCAATTCTTCTTCTGCCCTTATTTCGTCTAGATTCTCCTCTGGTGCCTTCTGACTAGGAACGGGTTGTTCCTACCTGATATTTTTTGTTTCCTTCTCATCATGGACGGGTGAAATTTCTACTTCTGCTTCTTCCGTATGCACTTCCTTGGGTGCATCTTTTTCCTCGGTTTCTTCTTTGGCCTGGAGGTTGGATGGACTCAGGGGCTGGCCATACTCACCCATATTGGCCAAAATATTGGCCAATTCATCTTCCCCTATCGGGTTCTGTACCGGGCTTCCTCCCTGCTGTTCCATTTTCTCCTCCTGCTCGGGCCGCTCAACTTCTTCTTTCTCGTCTCCTTCTTCTTCATCCTGTTCTTCTTCTCCTCTTGTTTATGTTTCCGCTAACTGTTCTTCATCTTTCTCTTCTGTTTCTTCTTCGGCGGACTGCTCTGTTTCTCTGTTGTTTTCTTCTTCCACCTCTGTCCCTGTGGATTGTTCTATGTCCTCGTTACTTTCTTCTTCTGTATCTGTCTCTGCCGATTGCTCATCTATAATCTCTATTGCTTGGCTCGTACAAGCCCAGGGTTTCTTTAGCTTTGCTTGTATCCCTGCAAGCCATGTCGGCTTTCTACGTTTTGCTGGTTGTTCAGATGTACTAGCGTCGGGTTGTTTCTCAAGTTGCTTTTTGGCCTGCTTTTCAGCATGCACTTCTATGCAAGCATCCTTCTTTCATTTCTCAGGGCATTGGGGTGTGCTATCAATTTGTTTTCATTTTTCTGAGCGTCCAGATGTGGCCGTCCCTTCATTAATAATATCAATTAGTTCTTCCCAGCTGCTCTGCTGCTGGGTAAGACTATGGTTTACTATCAAGCGAATTAATCCATGGTGGCTAACCACAGATTCTTTGTGCTGTGCCTTTTTCATACTTCATGCCACATCATGCAATAGCGAATTAAGCAATGCAGGTAAATTCACAAAACATTTTTGTTTTAAGACAGCTAGGAGTTTTAGATGTTGTGGTCTTACCACGTCTTTTCTGCCCTCGCAAGTAATGTAGCTCTAGAAAATTTTCGCCAATTCCGCCCATGGCTCTCCTAGCGTTGCTAGTAGCACCCCTTTTCCTCGAACTGTTAAGCTCTGGCCCTCGTCCTAAAAGATTTCCACAATCTTCTGCAGCCTTTCCTTCTTTATTGTCCATACTGGTCCTATGGTTGGTAGTCCTGTGAATTTTGCTATTATATCGTCCGTGACCTCTATTCGTTTTCCTTTGATTGTGGAGTGTTCTTCATGTAGGTTCTATAAAAATTCTTTTGCCACAGTTTCATTAGACTCCTTCAGGCGGTTGAGGTAGGTCAACCATCCTTCTTTCTTCAGAATTCTTCGGGATGAAGCTGAAACAGTCAATGTTTGTGGTTCTCTGCGGACTGACCTTCCACCCATGGCTTCACTTGCAAATTCTCAAAGGAACAACAATTGTTCGTTAAGACGCAGAGAAGCTGGTGGCGTGTTTCTCGTTCAAATTCAAATGCAACAGCGTATGCAATGGAAATAACTTCAAACAACGATTCATGAATAAGAAAACAAAAATGGCAAATGATCATACCATTGAGCGTGATGTGCTCAAGTACAAGATCTTCTCGAATAACAGGCTGACACGTATTCTGGGGAATAATGAGGTTACTCCCCCCCCCCCCTCGCAATATGATAGGCTGTCCCAGCCGTCAAATAAAGGAGCAGCATCTGCTTCATCCGCGAGGCCTTTATGGAACAACTTATGAAAATATGCCATGTCCGCAAAAACATCGTATTACTGAAATCGAGGTGAAAAGTTAGATCGCTTTTAATACGTAAGCGACTGCGGTGAGTTGATGGAAGTTTGGGAATAGACATTTGCCATAATTAGCGAGTCTCATGCGGTCACTGTCACTAGCTCTGTAATGATTGGCGGTAATAAATAGTCATGCGGTATATGGCTGGGTAATTAAATTATCACGTTATAAGATACAAAGGTTATAATTTCCTTACACATTGGTGTAAAGGTTACGACTTCAATACCATTAATAGAGCTCTGCTGCCGACATGTGTCTATAACCTTGGCAGAGTTGTTTATTTCACCTCAGGAACCATAGTCCTTTGTGTATGCGAGGAAGTGTTATGTGATGTCAAAACTGTAGGCCACTATGTAGGCTTGGTAACCAGTTAGTCATAGTGCCATTCATGAGGAACAATTGAATAGTGGGCAGGCCGGCTCGTGGTGAGACCTCATGTTCCAAGGGTTATTTATTTATTTTGATATACCTCTTGGACCATTTCCCGGGTGTGGTGGCCCTAATGGGAATGCCACTTCACTTCCATCCTGATGATTATGGTAGGCCAGCTCGTAATGAGACTCCCTATCCTGCAATTTGACAAAACTGCTTTGCTTATTTGTTTTTTTCTTGGTTTTAATAGAGAACCTTTCCTGTTTATACAAAAAGGGTGGTTCAACACTCCTTAAGAGTAGGAATGGTGGAAGAAGTCTTAAAATCCTAATAGGAAGTGTTACACAGTAAATTGTCACTGCCTCCTTGTCAATCTCCCTACTGTGTCATGAAATCAAATCCATCATGCTCATGCTCTCTGAAATGGCCAAAAACCCTCTTTGCCTAAGTTTATTGGATCATCGCGACTGTTATTGAAATAACCGCGCTGACTGGTGGATGATAGTGCAATTTGCGCGCTACCAACGCGGAAGCACACGGGTTTCCCGCGCTGATCGGATTTCATAGCCAGCGCATCCTCTGCTTGTACTAAGTCGCGCTAACCAGACCTCTTCTGTTACTGAGATGCAATGTCAGCGTGCCAGTCCAATTATGCACCTGCGCTGATCTTGTTTGGGCGAGTTTGTTCTAACAGCCAACCTTCCAGATGACTCTAGACCTCGTTGTTGGCTTTGTAAAGGTCGCCCTCCCTTCTATGGCACGTCTGTTCGTCATATGAGCCACCTTTCTTGGAGATAAGCTTATCCTTCCACCATCCATGGAGACTCCTTCTCCTATATAAGCCTCCACCATTGCCATGAGCAGCTAGTTTTTGACATATAGCTGTTGACATAGAGGAATTCATAGTGCTTTAGTGCTGCTCTTAATAGGAAGTTGGTGTGTTGAGTGTGGATTGCTAGAAAGCTTAAGGAAGGTTGTGAAGTCTTGTTGCCTTGTGTGAGAGAGAGAGTTGTTTGTCTTGGGAGATCTACCTCCAAGGGTGAATGCTTATAAGACTTGCTGGCTGGACCCTCTTGAGAAGGACTCAACGTCAGAACATTGGTTGTACCTTTCTCTGTTTTTGATTAATAAAAGATAGATGACTACTGTTATGGTTCCATTCTCATTTGTCTTATGATGGTTAATGTGAATTACATCCTTTCTGACTGATGTATAGTTGCATTTACTAGATTTCACGCTTGTGTTTGTTCTCTCTTTGCAGGTGCAGGTGTCCATTTGCGAGGATAGCGGAGGATCATGACCGACCAGAGCGAAGGAGTGAGAGCGGCATCTCTTCATCAAACAAATAGCGCTGGAATCCAAGTAGGTGTTCAATACCCACTTGTTAATTGCAACTAGGAACTTGTAAAGTAGCATTGATTGATTGTTGCTAGACCCGTTCTGGGCTAGTAGGGATCGCCTCTATCCGTAGAGGGGATTTACCTCTCCAACAATTTGGCGACTCCACTGGGGACGTTGCTTGTGTCTTTTGTTGTTCATCCTTGTTTTGAGTTTGATTTTCACTCTCTTGTCAAAGATTGGGGATTAGCTTTCTATTTTTGATTTCCTGGTTCACTTTGGGAAACGCTTTAATTGTTTTAAAAAGTTGTTGCCTTGGTTTGGGAGTTTTTGGTTTGATTTTTCCTGTTTTTTAGCCTCAGCGCAGTTTGTATCAGAAAAATCGTGCTGACATCGCGCATCTGTTTCTTTGGCTTCGCTGTCATCACGTTTATACGTTTAACAGTCGTGCTGACCTTGTTTTCGGGCTAGCGCCCTTAATCCGTGTCCTTCCGCGCTGGCAGCGCAAAGTTGCTACGCGTGTTGTCTGGTCAGCGCTTTGTTGCTGAGGGTCACCCGCGCTGATCTTGTAGAATTCATTTTTGTCCAAATTTGCCTCCTGAACCTGTTGGTTTGGCTATCCCCTGTTCTTTCCACCTGGTTTATGACTTGATTTATGTTGCCTGAACTGTGAGATGCTTGCGAAACCTTGTTCTGCAAGGGTTCGTTTATTGCTTGTTTTTCGTTTTTGCAAAGCCTTCCTTCTTGCTTTCACTGCTTGGTTTGTATCTTGCCACATATTTTTCAACTGCTTGAGTGTGTGGGAATCTTATTTGACTGGTTTTGAGTCTCTCTTTTGAGAAATTCTTAATTTGATTTCCTTTGATCATTACTTGAAGTTTTGTCTCAATCTCTTTACAATTTTGCATCTTTTTGCTTTTGTTTTTGCTAAATTGGGTATGAGTGTTAATCGCCTTTGAGTGTTTTTATTTTTTGATCTTTGGAAATCTCACCCAATTTTCTTGATTTGCACTTGACTGGTTCTTATATTACATTAGAATCATTTTGTGTTTGAGAATTCTCTTGCATAGATCACACGTGCATAATTAGAATTCTCATTTGTGCATAGATTACATTTGCACACTTTTCAAGTGAATTGTGCATATATTACCTTTATCCTCCAGGTGTTTGCTTTTCTCTATTGATTTCACACCCTAGCCCTAGGGCATCTAGTGGTCGTGTGTGTGTCAGCCTTCTGCGGGATCTTGTTTTCTTATTTGACCAGCCAACTTTAGATTTGCTTTTCAAATTTGCTCGGTGATTGTTGAAAGTGTTTCGGTTGCGTTCCAAGTGATTGCCTTCCTCTTTTGAATTCCTTTTTGTCTTGTTGGGCTTAGATCACATAGCTCATTAACCTTAGTTTTTCCTTTGATTTGGAAAACTGCTTTGGTGTCTTGGGGACTTTGTTGTCTTTTCATCAAGTGATTTTATTCCTTTTTCTTGGTGTAGCTATCTCTCAAAATCATTTTAAGCATTTTGTGCCATTGAAAAGAAAATAAAACTAGTATCCTTTGCATTTAATAGTTAAAAGGAAAAGAACATTTCGTTGATTTGTGTTTTCAAAAAGAAAAGTTTCGTTTCCTTGCCATTAGTTGCATTAGGTTGTTTGATTGCTTGAGTTCATTTTGTGTGATTGAAAAATTCTTAACCTTCTCGTAGTTAGGATTCATCGAACGAAATGATGTTCTTTGGCATGTAGTTTGCATCTAAGTAATTCTGAGAGATCATACGGTAGGACCTGAAATCAAAACTTAATTCAAGATCAATCGTAAAATAAACCAAATTTATCTAAAAACGCATTGGAACTTAACACAAATATCCAAAGGTCTAGGATAGAGACGTGCTCCGGCGTCGTTAAACCTAGTCACTCTTGTTTTCGCACGAAGGTTGGGTGATTCCTCCTGGTGTGATTCAACTGTGGTCTAGCACGGATTTGGGCTCCCACATACCATCGCGTATATATGGGGAGACTCCACTAGGTTTGCATCCTTTATCCATAGGAAGCCGAGTCTACCGCCTTGTGAACCGTAACACACCGAACACAGCATTCGGGAAGATTGACTACAGTACGGAAAGTCCTTGGTTCTCATACGATTGCCAAGTTTATAAGCAGTTTAACGGATTGCTTGGTAAACCTTTTGCTTAAGAATCTCTAAGCAAGTCAATTTGATCCTTTTCGGACTCCCTAAAAGAAAAGGTGTAAGTGAGCGTCTTGTCACTTCGTGCTCATTAAACATTCGAAGGAGATAGAGTCATCTTTTCGTCTTTTTCTCGACTCTCGAAATATGAAAAGGTCAAGTTCAGTTCCCGTGTCTTAAAAATTTATTTGGCTGTGATAACATTACCTGGTTAGATCTTTTGTGCGCTAGCTTGAGTAGCTTTATTTTTCTATGGCAACTTTTCCAGGGTTCACCAACCCAAGTTCCCCTCCTGACGGGAATCCCAGTCATTCCCCTCCTCTTCGGAATGTTGGTGCTCCTTTTATGGCGACGTTATCCCTTCCAGGGTTAACTGTCGGGTTGCCTGTTTGGTTGTTTTCAACCTCTTTGGTCTCTACCATGTCGGCTGATACTCCATCAGTCCCTCCACCTGAGCAACATCATGTTGAACCTAAGGTGGACCTCTCCCCTTCGACGCCTACTTCTACGTCTTCTTCTCGTACTTCGCCTGGTGCAAGTCTCGATTCGAATAGCTAGGTGGCTAAGAAGAAGAAGAACAAGAACAAGAAGAACAAGTCTCTTAAGGGAGAGGCTACAAATATAACTGTTGTTCCCTTGAGTACACCTGAAGTCGGGCCCCCTTCCACTCCTCCACGGAAGGTTAAGTTTCCTTGTCGATTATGCAAGGAGGACCATCTTCTTTGCAATTGTCCTGGAATTCCCAGGATCTTAGAAGTACGGTCTCATGATCCGGCCCGCCCCTCATCGTCCTCTGAGGCTCACGGCGATGCTACCTCATCAGTTGGGAATGGCAAGGGAAAAGGGAACATTCAAATCCCCTGCAGACTTTGTGAAGGCAATCATCCCCTTCACCTTTGTCCACTCATGGATAAAGCCTCCACTATTTTGGAAAGTCTCCCAACTCCCTCACCCCAACTCCCCGTTGGATATCAACGTCTTTCTGCAGCTGCAAATCATTCGCCTCCCGACAATGAGATTGGTTCACATTCTTCTCTTGTCCAGGCCCCTCTTCCCAAACTTGATTGTGTCCAGTCTGTTCCAGACCAACCTTTGGTCGGAAAGAGTGTCGACCGGAGTTCACCTCCTGTCGACCACTCTATTTCAGAAGAGCCAAATTCCCATGTTCTTCTCGTCTCATCGGATTCTCCTGAGCTTGATGATGGTTTTCCCATCCCAGCCTCTCCGAAGAATTGCGATTCGGTTCCTTCCGAGCAGGGGGGCAACCATATGGTTCCCCCACC
>APFE030731405.1:0-10810 GCA_000404065.3 Pinus taeda
GGGGCTACATTCCAAAGAGCAATGGATATTGCTTTTTCTAAAGAGATCCATGACTTCCTTGTCATTTATTTGGATGATCTCACACCTTTCTCAAAATCTGACCAAGACCATTTGAAACATTTGAGGTAGATATTTACAACATGCAGGAAATATGGAATCTCTTTGAACCCTAAAAAATCCTTATTTGGTCTAGAGGAAGGGAAATTACTGGGTCATATTATTTCCAAAGATGGTATCAGAATTGACCCAGACAGAATCCAGGCTATCCAGCAAATGCCCCATCCAAGGAATATAAAAGAATTACAAAGCTTTTTGGGGAAAATCAACTTTCTAAGAAGATTTATCCCAAACCTGGCTGAGCTGAGCAGATTGCTTAACAACATGTTGAAAAAGGATTCCAAAGTCAAATGGACAGTGGAGGCTAAACAAGCTTTTGAAAGCATAAATTTGCCCTTACCCAAACCCCTATCCTAACTAACCCTCAGTTTGATAGAGAGTTCATCATATTCTCCTTTGCCTCTGAACATACAATGGCTGCAGTTTTACTACAAAAAGATGACCTAGGGAATGAGAAACCCATTGCTTTCTTTAGTAAAGCTCTTAGAGATGCACCCCTCAAGTACCAAATCATGGAAAAACAAGCATATGCTTTAGTCAAAGCTATTAAGGACTTTAGGATTTATATCCTGTATTCCCATATAATAGCCTATGTACCAAGCCCAATTTTCAAAGATATACTTCCTCAAGAAAACTTGGAGGGTAGAAGAGGCAAATGGATTGCAAATATTCTGGAATTTGACATAGAAATAAAGCCTACAAAACTAATAAAAGGGCAGGGCTTAGCCAAGTTAATGTCTGAAACAAATTTCCAAGCCCTAGACATTAACCAAATGGACAGTGAACCGGAGCTGGCGACTCCAAAGATCAGTGTAGCCTTTGAGCAATCCCCCTGGTATTCTGATATCTGCTATGTGTTGCAAAACCTGTGTGCTCCCCCAGGGCTGTCCAGAACTAAATGTAGATTCTTGAAAATGAAAGCTTTAAAATTTTGTGTCATGGAAGAAAATCTGCTTTGGAAAAATCATGAGGGCATCTTGCTAAATTGTCTGATTGAAAACGAGGCCAACAAAATCATGGAAGAGTTTCATGCAGGAGATTGTGGTGGGCATTTATACTGGAAGTCCACTGTGAACAAGATACTTAGAGCTGGATACTATTGGCCCACTATTTTCTCTGATGTCAAGAGATTCACCACTGCATGTCACAAATGTCAAGTGTTTGAAGGAAAGAGGCAATTGCTGCCACTACCCCTAAGGCCTATTGCAACAGAGAGACCATTTCAGCAATGGGGCCTGGATTTCATTAGAGAAATCAATCCCTCATATTCAGGCCAACATAGATGGATTCTGACAGCAACAAACTACTTCACAAAGTGGATTGAAGCAATCCCATGCAGACAAGCAAATGACTCCACCATCATACAGTTTCTTGAGACCAATATCCTTGCAAGATTTGGATGCCCTGATAAAATAATAACAGATAATGCTGCTGCTTTCAGATCTAAAAAGATGGTCAGCTTCTATCATAAATTCCACATTACTTTGGGTCATTCTACTGCATATTATCCCCAAGGAAATGGCCTGGCAGAATCATCAAACAAAAGCCTGGTAAATATGATAAAGAAGGTGTTGGAGGAAAATAAGAACAATTGGCATAAGAAACTTGTCAATGCCTTATGGGCAGATAGATTAACAACCAAAAGATCAATTGGGATCAGCCCATATGAGTCAGTCTATGGATTAGAGGCCAAGTTCCCCTCATCACTAGGCATCCCTGTTATGAAGCTACTCCAAGAGAGCCAAGCTGAGCCCAATGATATGCAAAGGAGAGTGAATCAGATTATATGCTTGCAGCAAACCAGGGACAAAGTTTATAACAGAGTCCAAATCTTACAAGAAAAACTGAAAAAGGTTTTTGATAGAAGGACCAAGGCTGAGGATTTTAACATAGGTGACAAAGTTCTCAAGTGGGATTCAAGGAGGGAGAACAAAGGAAAGCATGGAAAGTTTGATTCCCTTTGGAGAGAACCATTCCTCATCCAAGCAGTGCAAGGAAATAATACCTACTTTCTTGAAAATCTGGATAAAACTGACTTAGATGAAGGTCCTGTCAATGGCAGGATGTTGAAGCACTATTTTGACTACCTCCCATGAATACAGCATGCCTGCTCTTGTACATAATTTGTTGTATATATATCCTGAATTTGTTGTATATATTGTTATCTCTAAAGCATGAGAATGAGTTCATTTCAAGAAACATTGCAGATATAAGAAGGGACTCAACTGCATCATGTATTTTCAATAGATCAGTCTACATCTTGAGGAATCCAGGGTGAAAAGCTCCAAAGTTTGAAAAGCAGTAGCTAAAGGGCCAAGGCATACTGACCTGCTGTTCTTGGTCTTTCAAGGAGAAAAACCAACCCCATGTGGAGCCACTGTTGGATACCTATACCAATAGGTTTCATATTTCATGATTGGCAAATTCAAGTGCCAAATATGCTCTACTTTGCTGTTGCAAAGGTTCCATATTTGCAAGAAAAGACAAGATGTGTATATGCCTTCATACTCATCAAAGTTCTGATGGATGACCCAACAGTCTAATCTGGATCATGCCATGTTTTCAATTTATGTTGTAGAATAGAGAAAGGAATCTGTCCAAACTGTTTAATCTTGGCAGATCTGTAGTTAGGTAGAGAAACTAAAGTTCCCAACTGCTTAATCTGGGGCCTTGGAAGAAATAAGGGTAGTGCTAGATAGGAAATGAAAGCAAAAAGCCAATGGAAAAGAAAAGGCACACAAAGGGTTTGCAAGTCCAAATGCACCCTACAAGAAGAAATAAAAAATGCTAGGCAAAATAGTTTGGTAAGGGTAGATGGGTTGAGAGTGGTGGTTTCTTCAAAGATCAAACTTTGCCTAACCATGTACAGGCAAAGCAAACACAGTGGAAGCATGACTAACTTCCCTTTTTCCATTTGTATATCAAACTCATTACTAAAACAACCCCTTCACAAGCTGTGTACATAAGAGAGACTCAAAGCTTTATGGTGGTTCTTATGGCCTTTACAAGCCACATTTCTTGTGCAAAAATCTTTTCATTTTGATCTACTCTTTACACTAAGTTGTTTTCAAGAAAACTTAGTTGTATTGGTCTTCTTTTACATTTTCCCCCCTTATTAACCTCTAACTCTATTATCTAGCTCCCTATACTTCGCTTCCCCTATTATTATAACACCATGGTGTATAAACCCCAAACAATGTATAAATATCCCCTCCTTGGCATTATAGCCATAGTTTCCACTCCCAGGGCATTGGATTAACATATGGTTAAGTCCAAGAACCCAAGTCTAACCCCTTTTCTCCTTCAGAACCCATCTACTTAGCCTACTCCCCATTTTTGCCTAAAGACCCTTGAAGAAAACCCTTTTGAGCACCCTTATACCACTAAGAGGCAAAAATTTGATAAAACATACCTTCCCTGCCTTATCCTAAGGTTGGGAGCCAATATGCGCCTTTTTTCATATAAACCCATCAAACCCGCCTATCCTAAGTTTTACCCCTCATATCCCTTATGCAAAAATTTCATGAAAAAACCTTTGTTTCTCACCTTTTTCCTAATGTCGTCGGGTAGATGATTTTATTAAAGAAAATCATTAAAAACCATTGAAAATAATTTATAAACCAAAGGGTCCCGCCAAGCACAGTTACCAGCAAAAATGATTATTTTAAGCCGCCCATTGAGTTTATCCGCCGTGCAGCTTGCTGGCCCGATACCCGTCCAATCGCGGCCTTTCCAGATCAATGGCTTTCCTGGGTTTCGGAGAGACCCGGCGTCCAACATTTACCCGCCATTGGTTTTACCTTCCGTGCATGTTCACTTCCCGACAGCCGTCAGATTGTGCGCCTGAAATCCAACGGTCCTCGTGGATTTCGGAAGGGCCCCGATGTCCGACAGATATCGTCCGATATCTGTCAGACAATGATGTCATGCGGGGACACGCGTAGCTCCCAAACTCCGTCGGAGCCCCTTTTGACAGATTCCTTGCTGTGCAGGAGGGGGCTCGATATGACGACACCTGTCTGCCCGCGTCACCATCCCGTTGTCGCCTGCGTCAGCGCCACGACCGCGCACCATGTCTTCCATTCGTCCACCTGGCCGCCATCTCATCGCCCCCGTAGACCGGTCTCAGGACGCCACGTCACCTGATGACGTCCTGCTGACGTCATCTCACCGGGCCCACTTGCTGACATCATGCTGACGTCACTCAAAAAACGCGCCAATGAACTAAAAAGCCATATTTTGTCGATTTTTCGCGTTTTTCATCACTTTTTGTAAAGAGCACCTCTGCTCTCTCTGCATGCATAACGACGAACAATTCGCCAGCCAACTCCAGACCATCCACAGAAGTTCAGAGAGTGCACCCAACTGCTGTTTCGTCCCGAGAAACTTGTTAAAACAGGTATTTGCCCATAAACCTCCTCGCAACCTGGTTTATTCACAGTAAATTGTAAAATATACCTGAACACGGTAGAAGACTGAGAATTCACCACAAAACCAAGCATACCCTGCTCCCCCTTGAAGAATTAACTATCGAATTTCACTGGCAGAGCCATTTCGCACTAGAATTTTAGTGAAAACCCTTCTCTGTTTGCGCAATCGTGAAACCATAACCTGCTCCTAAATTATCAAAGGAGGTCTGCTAAATTCTGTAAGAAGCCTTCTCAGAGAGCCCAGCAGTATTCTATTCTGCTATAAATCAATCCTGCTACCCTGCATTCCTCTGAATTCCACTTTCTCAGATAGCCCATTCATCAATTGTCAAAAAGCATTCAAACAAGACATGGACACCCCCTCGGCATCAATAGCCCTCAATGTTACTCCCCTGAATGCCCCCCAGAGAGAGCTGGATTGGCAAGATTTGGCAGAGCTAGATTACCAAATCTCAGAGGACAGCCCATCCAAATGCAAATTCCACATTCATCTGCTAAATGAGCTCAGGGCTAAGCACAAAGATGGAACAGATATTCTAGGCATTTGGGAGTCCTCCCTCCCAATCTTCAAGCTGCCCCAGGTCAACCAGTTCCCTGACCTGATTCACTTGTGTGCTGTCTACTATGACCCTATGCAGAGGGCTGTGCTCAATCCTCAAGGTGCAGTAGTGTTTTACACCACCCCTGAGGCCATCATGGAGATGCTCCAATTCAAAACTAAAAAGAAATTGGTTCCTTTGTCCCTGTTGGACCTAATCAACCAAGGAGCCAAGATACTGATAGAAGCAGAGATCCTAAAGTTGAATCAGTTGTTTATCAAAAACTCTGACACAGTGCTGCACCCTCCCATTTTTGATGGCTACCTAAATCAGCTGGGTCTGGACTTGGCATACATGATAAGCTCAGTTTTGGGATACAAATCAATGGAGTTTATTGAGGAAACTGTTTTAGTGATGATGACAATGTTTTCCCCCGGCAAGACCCCCATTTGCTATGATTATGCCACATATATCTCAGACAAGATTCATGAGCAATTTCTACACTTGTCCAGAGAGAAGGTGTTCAGATACGCCTCATACATTTATCATCTCATTCTATACCACCAACATGAGAAGTTCTCCTTTGAGATCAAGAGAACTGATGCAGCAGGAAACCCAAGATTGGTGGTATACTGGACCTCAGTCTTCCACATCCTTGCATACTCTCCATACACATATTCTGAGTTTATAGACTTATTCATACATCCAGCTCTGTCTCTCTTTTTAACCTCACCCCCTCCAAGACTCTCTGATGAGATGCAGAGGATTCTGCAACTATCTAGTGCCTACAGTATAGGAGATTGGTACCTTTACCAACACTTCACTATGATTAGAATATATGGGTGTGAGCTGCGCCCATACAAATTGCCCAAATATGTGCCTATGAGACTCTTTGCCTTGGAATATTTCAGGCAATTTGGCAATGCCGATCAGGTGCACTTTGCAGGAAGGGGTAAAAAGGCACAGCTCAAAGTTAGAAACCAACTTGGCCACTTTGTCCTAAACAGAAGAGAAGGATGGAAAGAGGCAGACAGAATGTTAGAAGGCCTAGGCCTAAAACAAAGCTTCCTTTGGAAGCCCTATGACCCTAACAACTTCATATCCTTGAAAAGGCAGAAATGCAAACTCTCTAGCTATGAGCATGTGAGCATGCTCCACATCCAAAGACATGCCAACCAACCAAAGTGGAGAAGAAACACATTGGAAGAGCCTGTGACTCAAGAAGAACTAGTTGAAAGAGCTAGAAGGCATTTGTTAAAGATGGCTGACTTAGAATGTCCTTCTCAGGTGCTTTCTCTGCCAAAGCCTCAAACAGGAGCAGCTGCTTCATCTTTTGCAACACAGCAAGAGGCAGTGAAAACTATAGAGCAAGGACAGAGCAAAGGCAAAGAAAGGGTCATGGAAGAACAACAGGGTCAACAGGAACAGCAGCAAGGAGACCAACAGGGTCAGCAAAAGCAAACAGGAGAGGCCCAAATGGCCACCCAAGAACAGACAACACCAATGGCGCCTCCAAGACAAGATTCTAGAGTTGATTCCTCCATCCTCCAAACCCCTCAAAGGGAGGATATTAGCAGAAAAAGAGAGAGGGAGACTCCCCTCACTGAAACATCAGAGAAGAGACAAAGGTTAAATCCCTTCTCAGAGGAGGAAATGCCAAGTATGGAGGCTTCTGCCAGCTCCTTGCAACAGGAGCAAGACAAGGCAGCATTAGGAGAGGTGAGCTCCTCAGGGCAGCAGCAGGGAACAGGTGCAAGCATAAAACAACAATTCAAAGATGCCAAAAGAAGGAGTGAGCCAATAAAGATTCGGCTCTACAATCACCTGCTAAACATGGCTCCTGCAAATCAACAAAGGCTCATGTCTGCATTTGATGTGCAGGAGGGCAAGATGACAATGAGCCACTTCACTCCAACAGTGCAGCAACCACAAACAGCTGCAGACTACATCAGGACTAATCTGGAGGTCCTGTCAAAAGACATCCACCCAATAGATCAGATTGAGCTTCACAAACAGACGGGTGAGATGGTCTATGCCACCTTGGCTGATAAGACCTTAGTCAACTACAGGCTGCAGAATAGCCTAAACAATACTGCAGCACAGCTTGAACTGGAAAACGCATCCTCTCAAGCTAAAGATAACAGGATCAAAGCCTTAGAGGAAATAATAATAGAGTTTGGGCATGACCCCAATGATGTTAAGGCTGTACAACAAGTCCTCAAGCTGAGGGATGCAAACATGGCAGCAATAAAGAAGAAATTGAAAACCCCACCAACTCTCCACCCACAGACGGATGAGGTTGCCCAGCAGAGGCAAGAAAAGGATGCAACTTCCTTACTAATGACATTATACAAGGAGCTCATCCAAACACAAGAAAAGCTGCAGGAATCAGAAGCCACACTGGAAGCAGCATTGCAGCAGAAGGAGGCAGGGAAATCTTCCAAGCCACCTCCAGAAACAATAAACCTTGAGGAAACCCCTCAAGACATTGTCCCTCCAAACCAACAAGTGCAACAAGAAGCTCCAGACTACCACAACACCAACCACCTCAGCACCAACAACAGAGCAGGCTGAAAGCCTGGACATGCAGAAGCTGAGGAAAGAAATACAGGTACTGGAGTCCCAGATGTCTGAGCTAAGCCAAGCCCAGGACAACCTGGCAAAAATAAATGAAAAATATGAAAAATCAAAACAAAATGTGGCAGAGAGGGAAAGGAAGGTAAAGGCCCCGAAAAAGAGGATTGCAGAGCTAGAAAAAGAGCTCACATTGGATAAAGTCACAGCAGAACTCAAGAGGGTCATCTGGACCACCGTTGGCCAGTCAATAACAGACCAGTGGGAATATATTGAGGCCATATATGAACAAGTGGCACTCATTGGTAGAGCACGAAAAGAAATGCAGAGGGCAAGGGCATCTCTAGGCAATATGCCTGAGATTGCCCCCAAGATGATAGAAGTGCTGAATTATAGAACAAGTTCCCAGCTGGTAAGAATGGGGATTGGAAACAGGACTGAGACTATCTCCTTAATCAAAAGCATCCTGACAGTGAGAAACCTGATTCAGACCCTGGACAGAAGAATCCAGGATATGCAAGCTGATATTAACAAATTTCAGAACAGGTTTATGGCCTTGCAGGACAAGGGGCTCCCAAGCATATTAGATCCTTCAGGAAAATTACTCTCCCATGAGAAATATGTCAAGAGAGTAAGCAATTTTGCAGCAACACAGATTGCAGAGGCACCTAGCACATCCTCAGAAACAGGCCCAGTAACAAGGAAAATTCTTTTTGATAGAATAGATAATTTATTTTTTATTAGAAATGAAATTGCACACTTATTTGACAAGCCCCCTCACTTCTATAAATATACAGAGGCTGATGAGACCATGGGGTCAATTTTGAAACATCAGTTGCCTCCACCAGATACATGGCAGGAATTGATAAGATTACTATTGAACCAAAGTCAGTAATCGCGATTTTGCCTTCAAAAACACTTTGAATCTCATACACAGCAGGACAAAGACAAATCAACAGGTATGAAGACAAAGGCTGAGCCAACTCAGCACAGGTACACGGCCACAACAACAGCATCAGCAGACACAGGTGACAGGGCCGAGAAGACACAGAAAGTTACAGCTACACAGACACGTCATTCAGCAGTTATGTAAAACCACTCAACCAACTCCGTGAGCCCCAAAGGTCAAAATTACTCTGACACGAGTTAAGAGCCTTTATAACTCATTTAAGATTGTAATAACTTCTCATCTGCAAGCCCTATACGAGTGAAAGAAGATATTTTCCCTCTCAGATGACTCAATGCCTGAGATATTTTGTAATAGACTTCTATATATTTCCCCTCGCATTTGTTAGCAGGGGTTGGACTCCGGATGTAAAAAATCTCTTGATATCTATTCTATTACTCTTATATTGTAAATCTTCAGACAACTAATACAAAGGATGATGGGATTTCCAAAAGCATTGTGTCTCTTGATGTCTTGCTGGTGTATGACTGAAAGTTGCAGGATTCCTGTGTATTCCATGGCTCAATAAATTTTCTTGTCACTCTCTGTTATATATAATGCTATACTTTCATACATCATTCAGGTTCTCCATCTACTCAATATCTAAATAGAAAGGAAAAAGAATAGTCCCAGGATTTAATCACTGATTACCCTGAGCTCAATCCAAGCTATTTCAAATGTTTTCTTCAGTTATGGTAACGAAAGAGTAATTCTTAAATGCTACCTTTCACACCACATCATCACAGTAATCTATTATTTCAGGAATTCAAGTAATGCTCCTAAGTAATAGACCTCTTTCCCACAACCCAGCCCAGTAAAGAATCCCTAAATGCTCTTTGCTAGTTGTTTATCATTTCACCCTCACAATTTACAGTTTGTTTTATGAAATACACACAGGCCCTATAATTCCAGCTGCACTAAGCCAGGATCTCAAGGAAACAACAGCTACAGACCCCATTGCCCAATGGATTAGTCTCACCTACAGAGAACACCCTAAAACTATCAGAAGCATCCTCCCAACCAAACACAAAAAACAATCAAACATTCACTTCATAACTAGCCTAAAAACCCCACTAAAACAGTGACAAACCATAAAGAGAGAGCCCTCTCTGATTACAGCTGGGCTAGAAGCTGTAGTCCAAAGATTGGTTAGTAGTTACCCCGGCCGTATTCCCTTGGGAGTCATACGGAACAACCTGGGTGTTAACATAAACCGCGACTCCGCAAGAGAACCTCAAAATCTAAAGTACTGCACTCTACCAAGGATGAATCAAATCCTCAACATCAGACAACAAACCTTAAAAGCTGCTACACAAAAACATCAGCACCTTAAGTAGCTGACTCAGTATCCGTTATACCCAATACAGATACAAAGAGTCTCAAACCTCCTCTCCAAAACAAGCTATACAAATCTTTCAAAAGTTTAAAAAGGACTAGCTCAGAAGCTGGCTCCCAAAAAGAATCTTCGGTACACTAGGGCTAATCCTGACCCCAACCCTCCTACTGTCTTCCAAAATCCCAATACAATCCCCAGACTAATTAGGAATCAGCAAAAACAAGACAACCTTGCTGACCTTAGTCCAGAGACGATTCACCCTAACCCCATCTCCACTCCCATCAAAGTCCTATTCCGTTCTACCCCTAATTCCCCAAGCTCTCCATCAACATCTCATAGCCCCCCACCCTCATCTTCTTGCCCTATACACATTCCCTTGACTAACACTCTAAATCCTTCTATACCTATTACCCCTGTGGTACCCACTGTCTCTTTTGCCCCAGTTGCCTTTATGAACCCTCAAAATTTTGTGAATATGGCTATGAGATATGCACCTCTGCAACTACCTGCCAATCCTGTGGCCTTACCTCAAGATTATCAGGCCAAAATCTCATATTTTGACTCCACTGGCCCTTATTCAGCTATCCAGCATGCTAAGAGAATGCAAGATCATTTTGAAAATTATGAGATTGATGATGACACTGTTAGGATGAGAATATTTGTCCAAAGCTTAACAGGGGATGTGAGAACCTAGTTCAGATCACTTCCTGCAAACACCATCAATACCCCTGATGAGCTTTACCAATCCTTCACAAACAGATGGGAGAAAAAGAAGGATCCTCTACATATACTTGGTGAATATGACATGATTAAAAGAGGTCCTCAAGAGACAGTTTTGGAATACTGTGCTAGGTTTAATAATGTATAT
>APFE030731407.1:0-12705 GCA_000404065.3 Pinus taeda
AATTAACCATGACTCATGATCTACATGTGTACTTGAAGAAGCCAAGTACACATCCCCACCTTCATCTGAGGTGGTTTTCGCCTCTGCAGAAGGAGCATCATCAGATCCCTTTCCTTTATCAGGAGCCTTAGATTTACACTCCCTTCTGAGGTGCCCTTCCTTTCCGCATTTCCAGCACACCACCTTTATAGGTTTTCCTGGAGATTTCGATCTCCCTCTAGATTTAGATCTCCCACTCGATGACTTATTGTTGTTTCTGTTCTGGGACCGTCCTCGTACAGACAAGGCATCACCATTCTGGTTGTCCATATTTTTCCGTCTCATCTCCTCCGTCAGCAAGGCTAAGACTATTTCATCAAACTGCAAAGCATTTTTTGCATTGCTACCTATTGCAATAACCAGACTATCCCATGAATCTGGTAGAGAACAAAACAGACTGATGCACTTATCTTCATCTGAAATTTTAATATCAACAGATGATAACTGACTTACCACAGTGTTAAAAGCATTCATATGCTCTGTCACCGAGTCTCCATCTTTCATCCTAAGGTTATACAGCTTTTTCCGCAGGAATATTTTATTCACCAGAGACTTATATTGGTACAAAGTCCCTAACTTCTCCCACAGAACCTTCGCCGTAGCTTCCCCTGATACATTCAGCAATACTGAATCTGAGACACACAATCGTATTGTGCTCTTTGCCTTCCGATCCAGCTTCTTCCATTCTTCATCGGTCACTCTCATTGGTTTAGTACTGGGATCTACCGCGATCCACTGATCTTTATCCACCAACAGATCCTCCATCTTGAGTTTCCACAACTCAAAACTCTAACCATTGAACTTCTAAATCTCTATCTTTTCGCTGCTCGCCATCTTCTTTCACCACCAGAATCGATCTCGCAGATCTCCCACTGAACAGGGTATACCACAGGCCCGAGCGAAACCCCTCAGCAGCAAAGGCGTCCCCTTGAAGCCAAAACATCTTTGATACAAATGTAGATTTTAACCCCGTACAGAAATTACCTGCATACGAATTCTAAATCATAGGAAAAATAAAAATGCGAGAGCATAACACATAAAGCACATATACACAGATATTTCCCACTGGATCCCAAAACCGGGACTACCAACTTGATTTTTCATTATATTCCTTTCAATGTTACATTACATATTTATACATGCTGAAGCATCCAATACCATGGACCGAAAACCATCGCGTCCAAAACCATGGACCGAAAAACATCGCGTCCAAAAAACATGTGCGAAAATCATGCACAAAACCATAGGTGGGTCCGCCCAACCTAACATAGGGTCCAAAACTAGAATTTTCCGGGGCGCTGCCCTGGACCCCATAAAGTGGGGTTACGGGTACCCCTCAAACCCCCTGTTAATTATGTGGAAAGAATATAACACAACCCAACAAATACCATATTTGAAAATAGAGAGAAAGCAGAGAGATCCATTAAACACAACACCAAATACAGTATGTTTTATTGATCTCACAGATATTACATATAGGAATACATGATCTTTAGATCTGAGAATGGTGGATCTAGATAACTAAAAATAACTAGTACACCTATTAACCTAGGAACTCACACAATACAACTCAGGACAACTTGGAAGTCATGGAATAATTTCTTCAAAATCTGCCCATGAATAGATAGAGAATCTCTCTTTCCTGATAAATCTTGTAATAAAAAGGTTGATGGGCCTATTTGTTCTACAATCTGAAATGGGCCAAGCCGCATTCTTTGGAATTTGGTATGCTTACGTTTTTCCTCATGTGCTTTATCCCACTTCAATACAAGGTCCTCGAGCTGAAAGGATTTAGGACTTACATAATTTGCATCAAATGAAGATTTAATAAAGTGTAGATGATGTGCATGTATAATTTTGGCATTGTCTCTTTCTTCTCCGAGCTTGAGAATTTGTGATTGTATTAATTGCATAGAAGAAAGAGTTTCTTCAATAGATTGAACCAAGGCTAGAGAGGGAATTGCTACATTTGTAGGGAGAACAACCTCTTTCCCATAGACCAAATTAAAAGGAGAAGTTCCTATTGAGGCCTTCTGCGTTATTCGATCTGCCCATAGAGAAAATGTTAAAGATTTGTGCTAGTTTTTGTGACTTCGATCAATGGTTCATTTGATGATTCTTATGAGAATTTTGTTTGTAGATTTGGCCAAACCATTTCCATGTGGATAATAGTTAGCATAATATTTAAGTTTAAAACCTCTTTTAAGAGAAAATTCCATCATAGCATTGCTTGTGAAATAAGCTGCATTGTCAAACATGAGGGAAGTTGGTAGACCAAATCTAGTGATAATAAAATGGTCAATGAATTCAATTATGTTTTCAGAATTGGATACCTTAACTGGAATTGCTTCCACCCATTTTGTGAAGTAATCAATTGCTGTAAGGATATATCTGTGCTTCTTTAAAGAGTGAGGAATGATCTCACCTATTATTTCTAGTCCCCATTGCTCAAATGGTTGTTGAATGTTGATCGACTGCAATGGTAATATGGGTTTCCTCTGTCTTCCAGCAACTGTTTGACAAATTTTACATTTCCTTACATATTCCAGTGCATCTTTGAATAAGGTTGGCCAATAATAGCCAACATGTAGGATTTTATGTGTTGTTGTGTCTCCTCCAAAATTTCCACCAGCTAGCCCGTCATGGAGTTCCTACAAAACCTTTTTTGCCTGAGATTTTTCAAGTCATCTAAGTAAAACAGAATCATAATTCTTCCTAAACAAAATATCTTTGATGATTTCATGTTGCTTATCTTTTATCCTCAAAACCCTTTTTCTTTTGTAATTGAGTTGCATAGGGGCATATCCATTTTTCAAGTAAAAGATGATACCAACATATTTAGACTTAGTATCATTGAGGCTTACCTCTCATATTTGTATATTGTCACCTGAATCTTGTAGTGCTGGTAAGTTGGATGCTCCTGCTAGCATTCTGCAAAAACCCTGAACTTTAACAATTTTAGCTGGTCTGATTTCAATGTCATATTCTTGCGGTGTTGTTACCTAATTTTCTCTTCTCTCACCTACTTCTCTTTACATTAGTAAATTTCTCACTGTTGATAATGGGACTACTACCTTAGTGTGAGTCTTGAGAAGAAAGGGTATGAAATGTTTTATTGATTTGAAAACAAAAAAATCTTTTTTTCCAACGTCCAAATAATTTAATTCAGTCCCCTGCAATTGGAGCTAAAAAAAGAAATTGGTGCTTCGATTTTGTCATCATTGACCTGTGTCAATATAGCTGCGTATGATGTCTCAGAAGCAAAGGTATATAAAATGAAATGATTAGAAAAATTTGAAGTTGCTAAAGAGGGAGCATTTATGATTGCTTGTTTAATTAGATTAAAATATTCATGCTTGGTATGTCCCCATTTAAAAACAAATTTTTTCTTAATCATAGATTGGAGGGGTAAAACAATTCATGAAAATTCAGGGACAAATCATTTGACAAAATTTATCTGACATAGGAAAGATTGCATGGAATTTTTACTATGAGGCAAAAAGATTTCAGAAATTTATCTTATCCTATCAGGATCAATGTGAATTCCTTCTTTAGATATGATAAATCCAAGGAGTTTCCTTTAGTCAAAGAAAAGGAAGATTTCTTGGGATTGAGAGAAATTCCATATCTCTGACAACGCTCAAATATTTGTTTTAAGTCCTTTAAATGATTACTACACTTTTTTGAATACACAGTTATGTAATCTAAATAAATTACGACTGATTTATTCACCAAACCTTTGAAAGCTATATCCATGGCTCTCTAAAATGTTGCACCAACATTTATTAACCCAAATGGCATTTTTTGGTACATAGGTTCCCTATTTGTTTGGAAATGTGGTTTTTAGCCAATCATTTGGATGTACGAGAATTTGATTATAACCTCAAAATCCATCCAAAAAAGACATCAGTTTTGAGCCCACAACTGATTGCAGTATCTGTTCCATAGGAGGTAATGGAAAGTTGTTCTTTTGACAAGATTTATTAAGATTGCGAATGTATATACATATTCAAATATCACCATTCTTTTTCTTGATTGGAACAAGGTTAGAAACCCACCTTGAATGGCTGATAGGAAAAATTATATTGGCTTTGAGAAGCTTATTCAATTCAGATTTGATCTGATTTTCTAAATTCAGATGAATCTTTATCAACTTCTATTGTACAGGATTTTCATCAGATATCATGGGAATGGTATGTTGAATGATGGAAGTATCATATGTCTTAAGATCTTCGTAGTTCCAAGCAAAAACATTTTTGTATTTCTTTAAGAAATGAATAAAGGCTAGTCTCTCATCAGGTGTAAGACTAAGTCCCAGATTAATATTTTGAGTTTTAAGTTCAGTTCCAAGATTAACTAATTCAAACCTCAAAATTGAACTCTAAAGTTTTGAGTTAGTAGGTTTCTTGAATCTATCCTTAAGATCATATAAATCTTCCAGCTTAACCACAGATTTAGGTATGGAATTTGTAGTTGTTTCTTGCTTAAGCTGGTTGTCATGTTGATCCTCATCTATTATCTGATCATCATAAGAGTCTTCAGATGTTAGAAAACTTATGATATCCAGATCATTATTAAAAACATGCCAGTTGGTGATATTGTTAGGAATAGATGGCCTAAAAATTAATTCAATAGAAAAGTGATGGGGGCTATAATCTCCTGGTGGAATGAGCTTGGATGCAACATTAGCCAAAAGATCAACACTTTCATTTTGAAGTCTTGGGATATGGGAAATGTTAAATGTTGTAAAATGGGAGGTGAGGTCCTAGACTAGTGATTGATAATGTTTAAAATGTCCAGAATGATAGTGTATAATATTCTTCACCTATTTAATTAAAATTTCCGAATCTCCAAACACTTGAAGATATTTGATATCAAGGCTGATGGCTTTGTACAACCTTGAACTAACATGTCATATTCGACAGTGTTATTTGTGCATTCGGATTCAAGTCTGCATGCTAACATAGGTTTTTCCCCTTCAGGGCTAACCAATATGCAACCTACTTCGGCTCCATCGTTAGATTTAGATCCATCAAAAAGTAATTTCCAAAATAAAGACTCAACTATAGGTTTATCTACAAAATTTATACACTTAGAAGAATCTGTTTGAGAATATTTTTCAACCTACAATATAACCGAATTTTCCAAAAAGGGTGAAGTAGTTGCATTGAAATTGCCTAGAAATTATTCAACTGAGTAATTTCCAATGATATTGTTGTTGTATGTGGCAAGCTCATTTTATCCCTCTAGTTCTATAATGATATAATTTTGATGTTTCTCATGGTCAACCCTTATTTGATTTGGTGTACCATTATAAGGAAGCCACATATGGGACAAGTCGGTTGCGAAATAGCCATGAAGCGTTTTGGACCAGTCTGTATTAAGGATCAAGTCATAGAATTATGGGATATTGGCCACAAGAATGTCAATCACTTGACATACTTTCGGGTTTGATGAGAGTCTAATAGTGACCTGATTGATTTCTCCTATAACTTCAACTTGAGATATCTAACTGCATGATACGAACAACAAATTTTTGGGGTTCCATGTTTAATTTTGCACAAACTATTTTTGGTAGAATATTGGATGATGCTCCAGAATCAACCAAAAAATCGTGCAAATTCTTATTGAAAACTTCAAAAGTCAAAAGAAATGGAGGTGTACAGGATTTGGATTTTCCATATATTAGAGCAATATCAGTTGAACTGATTTTGTCTGATAAGGTAGTAGGAGGCCTTCCCATTTCTTGAGCATCCTATGAGATTACAACAACGAGAAGGGGAGAAGTAGGGATAGTTTTTAGATCTTTGAGCAATAGCTTATGTTGATGTTTTAACTTGCTAATCTCATGGAATGTAATGTTATCCCTAGTCTTTTTCATATCTTTAATGATGTTGTATTCCTATTCATCAGAAACTAATAGAGTTTTGGCTGAAAATCAACAGTGCTCCTACTCCTAGTTGTGATAGGTAATGCTTCTTGTGATTCTTCATTAGGAAGAATGAAATCCCACATTCCTTGTAATTCAACGACTTCTTCGTCATCAGTTTATTCCTCAACTATTGAGATTTCCTCTTCCTCCACATACAATTCAACATTTGATATTGTATTTGGAGGTTTAGGATCAAAGGAAGGATTTATTTTGTAAGGTCTGTAAGATTTCATTGGACATGGTTTTAAGGACATTTTGTTGACCTTCAAGATCAAAAGGATCTTTAGGTGCTTTTTTCTTGGATTCGTCCCTGAAAGTTAACTTTTTGGATTTTCGTTCTTCTAATGCATTTTTCTTATCTAAAGCTAAAATGCATTTTTCTACAGCTATGGATTCTTTCATGTTTTCTGGAAAAGTTGGTTTGGTAGCCCTATCAACAAAAATAACTGTGTTTGAGGGAAGAGTAGAAATGTACCACTCATTTTGAACTTCATCGCTGGGTTTGGATGCCGTTGGGATCTTATTAAATAACTTATTAAAACGTGAATTGAAGTCTTTAATTGGTTCTCTAGGTTCAACTTTCAAGTTGGAGAGATCATTGAGAAGAGTAGTTGTTAATCGGTCATCTCCAAACTTCGTTAGGAACTTCTCTTGAAAGGCATCCCAACTATTAATGGAACTAGATGGTAATGAAAAATACCATGATATTGCTGATCCTTGCAAGGTATAAGGGAACAATATTACAACTGCATCTTCTTCTACCACTGCATTTAGATTTATGGACAACATGAAGTTATTTATGTGTTCTTCAACAGGTGGACCATCATAAGGGTTTAATTTTGGCAACCATTTCATTGGATGCGTAAGTAGTGGATGTAATGGTCCTGCTATTCGAACAACTCCTAGATTTGTCCATGGTCTTTGAGCCATCCTGGGTATCTATGTAGAGGAAGATGTTCTAATAGTTGAAGGTGATTGGGTAGAGGAGGTTTGTGCTCCAGTACCAGTGTAAATCACAATCTAGAGTTATAAGGTGGATGATTGATTTTGTGATGAAGAGGATGGAGCGAATGAGGGTGTTTCACGTGATGATGACAGAATCTCACTATGAGCTTCAGATTGTGTTTTCTTATTTTTCCTTATAGGGTGAGGTAGAGGAAATTCAAATGGGGGAATCCCAATTTTTTCGCTCTGCGACCTGGTTAACCTTTGAGAGCAAGGGAACTGAGAAGTAAAACTAGCTTGGGATAATTTAGATTGTTCTTGAGATAGAGAAATCCCTTGTAGTTTATGGATTAAAGACTGAACTTTAGGGGTCTCTGTAGAAGAAGATTGATCTGATTTCTTTGGGGAAACAATAGTGAAAAATCTAAGTGTTTCTTTACAACTTCATGCCTAGTATTTGGGGATTTGGAATGTGACCGAGAATTTGGAGGTGATGCTGAGGGAGTTTTACTCTTAGAATGGGTTTTTGATTTAGATTTTATTGCCATTCATAGTTAGTCCCTCCTTCTAGCACCAAAATGTTGAAGCCTCAAAAATCATTGCGACAATATGGGGGAAAACCACCCGGTCCAGACCTTGAAAGCAACTCCTTTTCCGTTTGGTATAATGGCTATGGCTGGGGATAATGGGACCAATTTCCCAGGAAGGGTTGATTTGATCATGTTGATGGGATGATATAGGATGTAACGGGAAATGATTCAGCTAAGTGTAATCTAATCTAACTACAAAACACATGCATATATCTGAATCTAACATTATCTAACTATAAATATACCGTGGAATAAAATACGATATGCAATCTACAATGATGTCTTACAACAATTGGTAACATATCGCATATAGAAAATCATTCATGTATTCAAAACAAAATCAGAGCTAAAATCATACAGAAGTGCAATAATGCAAAACTATAATTATGACTTTCATACATAAAACAATTGAAAGAAGAAGTATTTCTTAATACATAAATAAAACATAATCATACGATAAAAGTACCATATATGATAAGTCCTGCTCATGTGCTTCAACAATATTGACCCAATATTATTCAATCCAACACATTCTAAGAGTCCAAAAGTGCATTTCAATAGAACGTGATAGATATTTAAAGAAAAATAGATCATGTTCCATTCATTTCATCAAAACCTCCTCAAAAGTATAGAAGTGTAATGTCTTGAAAAGTGTTTTTGATAAAATTTCCGGACCCCTCTCTAAATGCATGAGAGGGGTTTAAATACTAAAATATATGTCTTAAAATAGATTATTACAAAAGCAGTTGAGGAGCTTTCAAACAACCCTCCTCAGAATGAGCAAAAATAAAACTAAAACTAAAATAAATTAATGACTAGCTCCTTTGAACTTGATCTCTAAGGTCGCAAATATCAGTCATTGGCTTGAGCTGAGGTGACTGGCTGATTATAGATTTTAACTGCCTAACAAATATGGCATATGTCAATGCTGGCACCATTTTTTTTGTGGAGGTTGTTAAACACCTTAGAGTCATCCACTGGTTGTGCGGTTTTACTAGAAACTACTAGTATGCTTCCCAATTCAGGCTAGTTAGCTGTTTAATAGCCTCTTCCTTTTCCTACGCTGCTTGTTTCCATTGCTGCTCTAGTTGCTTGACATTTGATAGAAACCCTGGTACACACTCTTTGACAATATTGACACCGTGAAGGTTTTCATTTATGTCCTCTATTATGCTGCTTGTTGCTCCTACTGTTATCGTTGTTGTCCTTTCTGCTTGTTTCAAACAAGAATCCCAATTCGTAAACATAATATCTTTATGAGACTCCTCTAGCTTTAGTAGGTCAGCCTTTCTTCCATCCTCTCCTTCTTGCCAGGTGATAAATTCAAAAACCATTTTGTGGATTTCTTCGTACTCAAGCCTCATATCAATTATTTGATTCATCAATTTATCACTGGTTTCACAATAAGGATTTATTTGCGAAATCTTTTGGCAGAATACATCTTCTTATTGCATTAATAAGGAATTGAGGCTGACTGCTTCTTTAATGAATTCATCAATTTGTGGGTTATCTTTGAATTTATCTATCATGGTTTGTATTTGTGAATCCTTTTTTTCTAAGCTGGCCTGGTGCTGCATTGTCATCTGTTCGAATTCTCTTTGAAGTTGCGCTACTTATAATTCTGCTTGCTGATTAGTTTTTTCTTGGGCTAATTGTTGTTCTAGCAGCAGAATTTTCTGTTCTTTTTCCTTCAACGACATTCGGACTTCAGTTTCCTTGTCGATGGTGGTTGTGCATAAGCTCCTGTGAACAACGACATCTTTTTGAGATTCTCTGATGGGTCGATAGGCATGTCCTTCCATACAATATCCATTGGTTCATTTTCCAGAGTCGTAACAGTAGTGGTGTCTAGTTTCCTTTTGTTCCTTTGTATTTTCACTATAGCCTTCTGGGTAGGACTGTAGAATATATCTAATGGAGGTATTTCCTCAATTCTTAAGACAATTTCGGAAGTAGGAATAGTAGGAATCACCTCAATGTCCTGGGTTCCTATAGCTCCTTCCCCTATTGTTTATGGATTTGCTTTATGCTAGGTTTTCTTGGGAGTTTTTAGTTCAGATGTTTGCTCAAGATCTGTATGGAGCTTTTTATTGAACTGCTCCCATTCCTATTCTAGGTCAATGATTGGGGATTTTCCTAATTGAGTTGAAGTAGAAGTTGTTGGGTTGTGTTATATTCTTTCCACGACCAACCCACGTAGTTAACCGGGGGGTTAGAAGGGGGGTGGAGCCCCCCCTTCGTTGTGCCGATTGCGTAGCAGGGGGGTCACAGGGGGTTTGAGGGGTGCAAGTAACCCCACTCTATGGGGTCCATGGCAACACCCCGAAAAATTTTGGTTTTGGAACCTATGTTAGGTTGGGCGGACCCACCTATGGTTTTGCTGATTTTTGCACATGTTTTTTGGATGTGATGGTTTTCGGTCCATGGTTTTGGACGCGATGGTTTTGAGTCCATGGTTTTGGACAAGATGGTTTTTGGTCCATGGTATTGGATGCTTCGACATGTATAAATATGTATTATAACATTGAAAGGAACATAATGAAAAATCAAGCTGGTAGTGCCGCCTTTGGGATCCAAGGGAAACTCTCTGTGTATATGTGTTTTATGTGTTATGCTATCGCATTGTTTATTTTCTATGTTTTAGAATTCGTATGTAGGTAATTTCTATATGGGGTTAAAACCTACATTTGGAATCAGAGCTGTTTTGGCTTCAAGGGAATGCCTTTGTTGATGAGGGGTTTCGCTCGGGCCTGTGGTAGACCCCGTTCAGTGGGAGATCTGTAGGATTGATTCTGGTAGAGAAAGAAGATGGCGAGCAGTGGAAAGATAGAGATTGAGAAATTTAATGGTCAGAGTTTTGAGTTGTGGAAACTCAAGATGGAGGATCTGTTGGTAGATCAAGATCAGTAGATCGCGGTAGATCTGGGTACTGTTATAGGCATATTTGGGCACTGCAACCCCAAATCATATATGTCCATAAACCAAGGGCTTATGAGTCCCTAAAAGTGTTTTTTCATGCCCTAAAGGAACAAGGTCAACTGATTACATCATCTCCCAGAAGTTCTCCACATAAAACTGCTCAGAACTGGTCAAAACTGGACCATACAGACTGCTCAGTGCAAAGGGTGCGATGCATCTCACCTGCTCAGTACAAAAAGTGCGATGCATACTGAAAATTCCTTCTGTAGGGTGTGATGGGCGAGAGTAGACGAATGGCAGAGATAGTTTGCAAGGTGGATGATCACGGAATCTTCTAGAAACTTCTCCTGTGACACTTGCCTCTTTGAATTCGCCCAGGGATGAGTAAGAGATCATCAATCTCCAAGTGGAATCAAGGACTATCAGAGAGAAGACAATAATCAAAATCCTATAAGCTGACTCACCCCCCTTCAATCATCTATATATGGATCCCTCATCCTAGAGATCCAAGAGGCTGGAATCTTGTATCTTGTAAGGAAGTCCTATTGGTTTCCTGGTGGAATATCATAGTGTTGGGTGATCTAAGCTTTTCATGAGGTGAAGAAGGGATTTCATGCTGGGAGGATGACACTGGGTCAGATCAATGGGTTGTAATCCTCTCTTCTAATCTCTATATCAATAAAGCTATTCAAGTTTTCCTCCACATTCTTGTATGTTTGTTAATATATGCATGTTTGTGGTCAATATATATCTGGTCCTATATTGTTTACAATTGTAGATCTCTGCACTTTGAAGGTATTATGTTGCTTTGAATTTACAGGTACTCTTTGAAGTGGAGTGGTCAAGGGAGGAGCAGCAAAGATCTGTCAAAGGGGAGAAGGAACAAGCAGAGAACCAAGCGAAAGGTCGAGGTTGGTATTCTTTGCTCCTCTCCTATCTACTTCTCGTAAAGGAAAGTGAAAGTAACTTTAATATGTTTGTTTCTAAGATAGCTACCCGTCTTAGTGGGACTAGCAGCTCTGCATAGACACTAGATTTCCCGATAACAAAATGGCGACTCCACTGGGGAGCAAATAGCTTGTTTGCTTTATAAACTTACAGACAGAGCCTGAAGTCAAGCCAGCTAGCCTTCGAACTGCATTTTCTATGCAAGTGAAAAGTAGATCAATGCTGCTTCAGTCTATCTCCGAGTTTTGTTTATAAACTGAACAATTGATTTGCAAACATCCTAATTTCCCTGGTGGTGGCTCTAGTAGCCTCATTAGATCAGCCCCTGTGATTTGCATTTACTGACTATCATTTGCTCGACTTAAATCCCTGAACTGAGCTACAAACTGTGACCAAGAACCCAGTTGAAGTCTCGTCCCTGGACCATCACACCTTCTCCTCTTGGGAATCTGGATGCATCGCACCTCACTTGTGCCATAGGTGAGATGCATCGCTCTTTCCCTGTGTTACAGGTGCGATGATCAGGTAAAACCTCTCATGCTTCTAGATTTTGGTTTTTGTTCACTCTCTTCAGCGTTATTTAGGAGTTTTGCTATCTGTGATCAGTATACCACTATAGAAACTCCCTTACTTTGCATGATTCAGCCTCCATAGTACAAAGAACTGTAAATGTTTTTATGTATTGTTCGCCATTTACGATTCTCCTTTACAAAGAAGTAGCGTAGTCAAGCTGTCGTCTTTTGATTTGGAAGTGTTGCAAGTGTCGTTTTTAGTCAAAGAAAAGAATCCTACTGTTTTTGATGGTCAATTACATTGTTACTCTTGTATTTGATTTGAATTAATAGTTTTTCAAGTGTCGAAAGTAGTTTTCAATTCAAAATCACAAAGTGTCTTCATTATCTTCCTTTCGTCTTTTGAAAAGAAAATCATTAGTACTGTCGCTTGAAACTATTCAGATTTGTACTTAGCATTCTTTTTGTCATTCACACATTAAGAAAGCGAAAACAAATACATGCACGTGCATTTGCATTTAGATTGGTTGTTGATTTTGATTTAGGACAGTGCATCTAGTGTGTGCTCTTTGCTCTATGTTGAAAGAATCCCGTTTCTCTTTCCTTAGTAGCTAGGATTTTCATTGCAAAAAGAAGATTAAACGATTGTTTATCATCTTAGATTGAATTTTAGGAATTGTATATCTACATCATGCAGTGAACCTGAAAGGAAAACTTCTTAAGAAATATTAACTGTAAAATAAATTCAATGAACATAAAAATGCTTTGGAACCTAACGCACAACATTTAGAAGTCTAGGCTAGAGACGTATTCTGGTGTC